>CM076575.1:1294174246-1294454491 GCA_034641835.2 Pinus albicaulis
CGTCTTGGAAAGAATTCCAAGTTGGTACGGCCGAGAACAGAGAGGGTTCTGTCTGGTCCTTGTTCTCACAGTAGGTTTCCCACCAGTCCTTAACATGGGGGTAGCTTTGAGGAGTGCAAAAATAATCTTCTCCCGGTCTGAAAAGTCATGAACAGAGAAATATCCTTCTAATAGATTCAACCATCTATCTACGGCATCTGCGTCTGTTTGACCCTCAAATATGGGAATGTCAAAATTTACTTGTACCTTAAAGGGAGTCGCAACTCCAGAGTGGCTACTGGATGCAGATGCGCTGCCAGTGGGCAGCCGTTGAAGGATCTGAGCAAAGTTATCCATCATCGCGTTCCTTTGTTTTTCGAGGGCCTTCTCGAGCAATATTTTGATAGGATCTCCTGCTCCCTCATCTTTCTTTTCGTCCCCCATGGGCGTCCGTCGAGGTTTGCGAGGCTGATCTTGCAAAGGTTCCACCAGATCAAGCCCTAGCTCCTTATACCCCGACCTCGTTGGGGACATGCAAAGAAGGATCGAGAAAAAGCAGACCCCTCTGATACCACTGATCCGGATTTATGCAGAAACGCAACAGAATAAACGCATAACCATAAATACAGAGATGCAGAGGAAATAACACTTCATTTCATTAATATCAAAGAACTGAAATTTGCTTACAGACAGAATGGAAATAAAACTAGCTAAGGCGCTGGTAGCTATCTCTGAGAAGAGATGTGGCGGCTACAGGCCTCTGAACTGAGTTACAATGAGGCTCGAGGGCCTATTTATTATTGAGAAACAATGGAGAATCCTAAACATCCAAAAACCTAACCCTAGGAGATGAAGCGCCAAAACTATGGGCCCCGTTTGGGTAAATTGGTGTTTCAACTTCCGAGGGACGTAACTTTGGCATACTATCTCCATTTGACGCACATGATACATTATTACAAAGCTCTATCTGAGGACTAAAAATTTCGCCACAAATATCTGATGGAGGCATGATGCACAAAAAACGTTGTTTAGGGCCTCAAAACGGCTTCAGAAGTTTAGGACCCGAAAAACTGCTAAAAATAGTAAATTATGCCGAAACTGAAAAACTGAAAGAGACAATGGTGGGGGCCCAAGTGGAATAGGCGGGTGGCCACCAATATCCACCTGGATCAATTTGGCTCATTGATAATCATAGTACCAACATTTGTCTCTGGAAAATCTGTATTGGTATTTACAGGCTCTATTTCTTCCACATCTATTGTCATTTTTCCTTTACCTACTGCAACTAATTTGGGCCTTATGTTATATATGAGCTTGAACTTGGTTTCAGTTGTAGTTTCTGCGACATAGGCTTGTTCTACCCTTACTATTTTAATGGATTTCTTTGGTTGATTTGCAGTCTCTAAGGTATGACTAGTATTACCTTTGTTCATTGCATCTATTAAAGTGTTTTCAGTCGATTCAATATGATTGGAAAACTTTTCTATTTCTAGTTTAACTTCATGAATAAAGGGTGTTAACTTGCATTTAACCCTCAACTTGCTCAAGATCCCTTGTGGATCATAGTTCCAATGGAAACTCTCTTCAAATTTATATTCCAAAAACTGATTATTTGCCTCTTTCTCTGCATCCCTATGATTGCATATGAATGGCCCTATCTAATTTTTTAGTTTGAATTGAGTTTTGTTCTTAGCTACCATGAAATTTATGGAATCAGATTTTAGGATCTGCCTGATATACTCCAAGGCAAAGATCCTCATTGAAGGATGTTTGGGTAACTTGTAAGCTAACAAGTTTGACCCAAAGATTCTAATCTTAATATATTTTTCATATAAATACCACTCACCAACCTTACTCTGCTCTGATAATTGCAATATATTTTTCATTTCTCCATTTATTCTTGGCCACTATGTCTTGGTCAACATTGTGATCACGGGATGTAAAAATAACTCTAAAATTCTGAATAACTAAAATCTATACATTCTTTCCCGAGCATGGATGTCCAAAAGATGACAAATAGAGGATTTCCCTCTATGTCAAGTTTTTGGAGAGTAATTGGAAAATTATCTGATTGGAAGTATAGAAACATATGGAAAAGGTAGGAAGTATATCTCAATACTCCCTTAATTTTCAAATTGGTCAATTGATAATGAATACTATCAACAATGAAACTAGCATAATCAAATATTACTGATGGGGGTTGACTGGAGAGAAATTCGATAAGAATACCAAGATGGACAAATATGTGTGTTCATCAGTAAAATATCCAAGGATGAAGGAAAGCATGGAAATCACATATCTTGAACCTTCAGGGAATTTAGCAGTAGAATATGGGGGATTTAGCTTAGGAATTTCTACATGCAGAGGCATAAATGTCTGAAAAATCATGAACCTCTTGGGAAAATCTAGGGCAATATATAACTTGGTGAGGGCCTCTATAGAAAAAGGGATTGCTTGGGGGTCGGGCTGAAGTTGTAGCATCTGATTAATTGATTCAAAAGTAATAGTAAAAAGCACTTCTTTATTGACATTCATAATGATTCTTTGCTCAAGTACATAATGCTGTTGACATAACCTAATGACCTCCTGACATGGGTGAGTTAATGGGGCAACATATTTGGGAAAATGGGATTCCAAAATATGGACCTCTTCTTGATCATCTAAAGACTTCTCATAGCACCAGTTATGGATATCTAGCAGATTAAATTCAACAATGGGATCTGCTATCTTGTAATTAGTATCAGCTAGTGGGATGTGTTCAATATCAATGACTGGGGGTTGCAAAGGCTTGACAACCATAACAGTAATTGAATTCATGGCAGGGGTAGGTTTAGGTACTTTGGAACCTTCAGGCTTTCTTGTACTCTGCTTCTTAGGCATTTTGGTCTACTTCTACAAGTTTAGACAGTTTGCAGAAGTAATTTTACTTTAGCAGAGGGTTTATTGGACAAATTTGGCAAAGTATAGATTTTTTCTTTGGGCTTTCTTCTCAATTAGGTCTGTGAAAGATTTTTATAGGCTTTTAATTGGTTTAAAATAAGAAACAAGGGTTTCTTGAGTATTTTAACGGAAATTTTGGGCTAAAAACTCTTTTGAAAGGTTTAAAGAGGCTTAGGATACCTGCAGAGGTTTTCTGGTTTGATTTAAGGCTTGGAATGGTTCATCAAATTGTGAAAAATTCACAAATTTCTTCAAAAATTGTGCGCAGCAAAGAAATAGGGTTTTTGGGAAAACTTTGATAGGGTCTGGCTTGTTTTTGGGGCTTTTTGGGATTTTCTTTTAATCTATTTTTAAATCCTAAGCATGTTTTTTTTCTTTAAAGGTCTTTTAAATCGATTGCAGATTCAAATTTTTAGAAAAATACCTTTTACATGCAGGTATTTGGCTTTGGAATATGTTTCTAAGGTTTTCAATGGACCATAGCCTCTGTAGATTGTTTGGAGAAATGCATAGCTCCTTGGCAGTCTTCAAATATTTGCAAGGCAAATTATGTAAGCTTCTGGGCATGAAAATGGCAGAAAAAGGCTGAAAAATGGGTGTTTTTACAATCGAGGAGGTTGTGTAGTGGGTTTAGGTTAATGCGCAGAAGATAAAGGAATGAATGTATTTCCAACATTAAATATGCATTTAGGTAATATTACATAGGCATTGAATGATTGTCACGTCAGGCATGAGTAGCGGTTTCAAGTTTCAAAGGATCGAAAACTAGTGGTTATCGCGCGGCCTTTTGGTGGTAAGTGGTTTTGGGCTCAACCCATGCAATCCAATAGGAATCCTCCATGTGGTGAGAGAGATAAAACTACAAAATAGGCCATTTCAAGCAGATTTGGTGTTTGGATGATTGTGCATATTTTCCATGCGACATTGGATGTTCGTCGTCAAATCTGGGGGATCAATGCGAAGGGTCCAGATTCGTTTGGGAGTTGCATCGGAATGGGAGGTGGGACCGAGCTGTTTGCATATGTGGAGGGATAAAACATTATAACAAAGTTGCTTGAACAATGTTTTTAAACTTTAGGCCTTGTATAATATATGGCAGGTTAAATGAATTTAAACTTTATAAAAATATGTTTTTAATAAAGTTTTAAAGTTTTGGGTATTTATGAAAATGGGCGGGAAGTAATGTTTTTATTTAAAACATTTGTGAAATGTTTCAATAATATATATATATATAGGCGCGGTATTATATTATATATTTTTCAACCTTAGAATAGTTTTCAAACTATAGGGGTGGGGTATTTAAATAAATATATGATTAGACCAATGGGTTTGTAGGGCGGGATTTTATTTTGCGTGCATTGGGATATTTAACATTGGTATAAACTTAAAATAATGGGTTTTTTGGGGTTATTTAAATATAACAGAAGTAATATATACGAGTAGGTGTATTTTTAAGGATTTAATAGAATAGGTTAGGTGTTAATATGAAAAAAGGGTAGTGAAATGGAAACAAAGCATATGTTACCTCTAAGTAAAAAATAAAACATTGCTCATCTTTGTTGTATTACTTCACTTATACTTAGGATAAATGCTTTTTGAGGGTTTTATGAACGATTTTGAAGGGAATGAAGTTAATTATTTTAGGGTTTCAATTTTACTAAGTAAAGATATGTCTTCACTTAGGAAAAGGGATTAAGATGTATGAATAAGGGGTAAATGCTGATGAATGAGGGTTTAATGTAGGAATTCAATATTTTTAACTAACCAGTCATCGAGCCTTGGGTCTGGTCCCAAAAAAATTTAGTGAAATTCTCTAAGCCTTTTTTATTGATAGTTTAGAACACTGAATACTTGTAGGGGAGGGGCAATTAGTGATTTTTTCCCGATGATGCTTTATTACATGATTTCTCAACTACTTTCTACCTACCCAACTTTATTTCTAACATTTTTTCTTCATTTTTGTAGGTGCATTTAGGCTTGAAACCTTAAAACATTTTTCTTTCAAAGCATAAAGCTATCTAAGTCTACCTTATTTCATCTGAGGGCTCAGATTAAACTGTTGAGTTCCTCATTATTCTCTACCTATCTACTGATTTGTCAAGTTTAAACTGTTTGACAAATCTTTATTCTCTATCTAAAACATGAATTTGAAAGCATGAAAAGTTAAGATTAAACTGTTTAACTGATCATGGATTATGGCATTTATTAACACTGTTCACATAATCATTATTCTTGCAGTAAAGTAAAAGTAGTGGCATTTGGACATGCTCACTTTCAGGTCTTATTTTATCTCTTTTTTCTTTTGGGGTCTAAATTTTTCTAAGTCCTTTGATCTTTCTTTTAGGACTTTTTACCCTCTTTTTGGCTTTTTATTATTTTTCATTTTTTTTCAAAATATGGGAAAACAACTTGCAGAAAGCAAGGTATGTACATATTTACAAGACTGATCAAATTCAATTCAAAATTTATGAACCCTATATTTATAGGACACTAACAATGTCCAAGGACAATTCCTTCATTAAACATAAAAGATTTAACTCTTGACATATTTTTAATACTTTTTATGGGTTATCAATGGCTTCCTCAAAGATATTTCCATAAACAATGAACTCATCTATGTATACTTATACACAATCCTAAATTAAATCAACAAAAATAGCCAAGACTTCCCTTTGAAATGTGGTAGGCGCATTACAAATTCCAAAAGGTAATATACTTTATAATCATAATTTCCCCATGGGAAAGTAAAGGATGTTTTGTATTGGTCTTAAAGAGATATTCTTATCTAATTATAGCCACTGAAACCATCGATGAAATAAAAGTGTCTCTTTCCAGCCAATTTATCTAGGATTTAATCTATGAAAGGTGAAGGAAAATGGTATTTTAGAGTAGCTTTATTAAGTTCCCTATAATCCATGCATACCCTCCATTTACAGTTATTTTTCAGAAAAATAACCTAGGGTGATACCCATTGGCTGTCAAATATAGGGTAGATAAAGTCTACATATAATAGTTTTTTAAGTTCCTTTTTAACAATTTATTTCAATGGAGGTTTCATTCTTTTTTGTGGTTGTATAATAGGTTTAACATTTTATTGAATGTAGATATGTGGTGTGCATGTATCATAATGTATCCTTGACATATGAGTGTATTCATTTTAGAAATACATGTAGAAGAAAGAAGATATTCACATGTTCTACATTTATAATACATTTTACATGACCATTGAATTCCATATTCCAAGGCCTCTTAGACTTCCTTTCACTGCTCACATTCCAAACCAACCCTTAGAAGATTAGGTGTTTAAAATTACCCCCTTTAATCCGAAGGGTTATGTATGAGTCCAAGAAGAGATATGTAATAAAAAGTGTGAAAAATATGCATGGAAGAACTAGGCTGAATGTGCTCTCTTAAATGTTGGTATATGGTGGTGGTTAATGATGACCGCTGACATTAGAATGCTTAACGCAGTTCCTGGAACACTTCCAAATCTAGGAATAGGCTGAAATCTTCTGTCATAGGAAGTTATCCTAATGCTTTGAAGAGAGAGACCTTAAATCTGGAAAAGAGAGGTCTGCAACTTGCATAAAAGGGGATAAACTCAACCTGAAAAGGGAGGTCTCTGTTATCACTCCCTCCGTTTCCCAAGGCTGAGAAAGGAGACTCGAGGTAACGTTAAACCAATCTTTATATTTCGTAGCTAGCCCTACCAAACCATACATGGCTCTCTCAAAGTCAATTTCATAGTCAGTGAGGTGACTGGAAAGGAAATGATCTTAGGCTAGGTATAATCTCAGTGGATTAGGGTTTTGTTTGAATTTTTTTGGATAGGAGGTGTCAGTCTAAGAAATAGGTATAGGTTTCAAGATCAGATTTCAAATGAACAACTGTAGAGATGAAGATGAGGCTAGATAGGTACACTTAGAAACATACTTAGATTTTCATTGTGGTATAGGGTTTGAAAATAGAGAGTCAAAATGAGCATATTACATGAGTTCATTCATCAGACGAAGTAGAACAAATTTATGAAAATATTATAAAAAAAGCACAAAAAGAAAGCATTATGTTCATTGACTCATAATATTTATCATATAGAATCATGTTGGGAAAAATACTGAGAGGGGGGGTGAATCAGTATTTACTGCATATTCAAAACTTTTTACTTATTCATTCCTTAAAACCCATACGCTACTTTCCTTCAGTAAACTAGCGTATATATGTGGATCCCCTTTATGAAACTAGCGTATACACAGAGATCTAGATCTGTCATTAAATCTTTACTTATATTATTCCATCATTCATTCATCAGATGCTCAATAAACAGTAAATAGGTGCAGTAAGAACAGAATAAACCATCACACAAAGCATCACACATGAACACCAGGATTTTTAGGTGGAAACCCAAATCGGGAGAAAACCACCGCTGCAGTTGCTCAGCCTTCAATATTTTATTAGAGAGAAAACATCTTACAACATATGTGCTGGCGCAGACTTGACCAGCACGCAGGCACCCACCTGCGCTCGTTTACCAGCCTCTCCTGGAAGGGAGCTACGACCCCCTGACTCGTTTACCAGCCTCTCCTGGAAGGGAGCTACGACCCCCCGATCTCGTTTACCAGCCTCATCTGGAAGGGAGCTACTACCCCCTGACTGAAGGCTACAACCCTCAGCACCTCTATGGACCACGTTTCATCAATTTTTACACTGGATCCAAAGCTTCCTTTAGGACACCACTTGCAGGCCACATTTCATCATATTTTCAGACTGGACCCTTTCCATACTTTTAAGCACAGTCAACCATGAAACAGATACATATAACTCACTGACAGATATCAGTAAACCAGCAGAACAGATCAGACATTTCTTACCACAGACTTCAGCAAACCCTAGTTTGCACACGCGCTTTCCTTTCACTGATGTCGCGTATATACGCGCTTTCGTCCTCATCAACCAAGCCGTATACCTCAAGACATATTTCATTGCGCATACGCGCTTTCTTCAACACACAGATATACGCGCGCTTCCTCTCGTTGCCAAGTAGCAGAGGATCTTCAACCATCATAGAGCACCATTTTCACATCGTACATTCCGCTCGTATTTACCCTTTACTTCGGTATTTATGTTCGCTCATTTCCGCAGTTCAAAATTCCATAAATGATTCAGCAAATACACATTTCGCATTCAGAAATCCCGCTTCATCATTTCTTCATAAGTGCATCATAGATTCAGATCTATCATCAAACCTTTACCCTTTCCATATAGATATACTTCACAGAGAAGTATTCATTCAAGCTCAGACATCTTGCACCCACACTCATGATTTGCACAATGAATTTCTTCTCCTTATATAGGTTTATCCTTTTTCAATACCATGGGTTAAAGCAATACCATGAGCCTTCAATACCACGGGCCAAAGAAATACCATGAGCCTTCAATACCACGAGCCAAATCAATACCATGAGTCTTCAATACCACGGGCCCCTGGATTTGCACTTTTTGAGCGCTTTTGCCCATACGCGACTTGGAACGTTCTTTTCCGCGTGCATACGCGACTTTCCTTAGACAGATCCGCGTATTCATAGAGACATACTCTTTTCATCATACTTTGAGCACATTCTGAATTTTTTTCTTCATTGCCTTCTGTACATACTGTAGATACATCATATTTTCTTCATCAAGAACATATTCTATCAAGCACAACTTCATCAAGTAAGTTTCCATCTTCTTCATCAAGTGAGTTGCCATTCAATGACAACACTTAGCATCATATTGCTAACTAACATCATATCACATCAGACACTCAGCATCATATTGCTAACAAACATCATATCACATCAGATTTACATCGTTTACCAAGTCCATCAAGTCAAGAATAACTTCATCATGTGTATTGCCATCAAGGACAACACATGTCAACTGTCACATGTCTTCATCTTCATTTAGTGGGTTTCCATCAAGGACAACACTCTGCATCATATTTCCAACAAATCATACATGTGATTTCATGGAAGCATAAAAATTCAAATTAATGGTGTTACTGAGAAAAAAACAATGCTATAAGCATACCACTGGAGTCCCAAAATTATAGCTGCAACATGTCTTTGATTTCATTAAAAACTTTTGTACATAAGATCCACAACTTCAATATCAACTATCGAACCTATAAAAAAACTTGAGTTGGAGTACATAGAGAAAATAGAGAATATGTCACCTCATTGGGTCAAAACCCGATCCAAAATACATCATAAATGCACCTAATGAGTCATTACCTATAATTTAGGGAAGTTAGAAACAATTTCCCCAAATTTATCTAATAACTAGGATTCATTGTCTCCATGAGTAATTACAAGATTCCTTAACAATGAGGAGTATAAAAAGTCTTTCTTATCCATAAAAAAACTCTTAGGACAACTTTAACCTCAATATTTTGATCATTTTTCACTAACACCTGTCCAGAAAGCATCCAAGACAGAAGTGTCGTGTGGCACACAGAAGCATCATGTTTTTTAGCAAAAGTGTCGCGTGACTTCGCGTGACTTTAAGGAAGCTTCTTGTTGATCTGGAAATTGGGAAAGGTAGCCCTAGATGTTCTCTATCCAACCCAACCTTAAAACTAACAAAATTCCTTTTGTAAGGCCTTCAAAACTTCATTTTTCCAAGCTTACTCCAGAGGCGTCGCGTGTAGGGAAAAATAGTGCCAGAAGCATGAAAAATAGGGTGTTTTTTTCAGATTTTCTTGAAAAATAGGAGGTGTCATGAAAAATAAAGACCACATCTGGAATTTACACTTCAAAAGGAATCTAGGCTTGTAAATAAATCCCTCATTGGACCCTCTAAGTAAAAGCATCGCGTGCCTACACGACACTAATGCAAGGGTGAAATTTCCAGATTTTGTCAAAAATCACAAAAATATAAAAAATGATCAAAACTTGCTGAATTTTAGTCCATGGCATCCTTGAATTATGATCTAGATAGCGATTTCACAACAAGAAAATCCAAGTTGTCTTTCTCCTTTAGCTTAATTAGGGTTTCTTTAAGTTATTTCCTCAAATTTTTAATCCTGACTTTGGAAATTTGGTTCTTGGTGACGTAGTGTCTCCCCATGTGCCTCTATAGGTTATTGCTCCTTTCCACCTTCTTCAAAAGATTCTCTAGATGTTGATTCACCCTGTCAAGCCATGACTCTTTGTCTTGCTCAATCTCAACAACGATCATATCATCAAAGCTTTTCTGACCTAATGTTGGAGATGACTCAGTTTCTTGTTCTTTTTGTCTGGTTAATCCTCTTCTTCTTTTCCTCCTTGGATTTATTTTAGCCTCCTTGTCTTCCAACTGATAAATATCTACCACTTCTTTGCCCTTACCTTTCTCTTCCTCAAGATTTTCCTTTGGTTTTCTTTGGATCTACTGTTTCACCTTCAATTGCATGTTTTCTTGTTGTAAGAGTGTTATCATGAAATTTTCCCTTGAGAGGTTATCCTTGAGCTCTGTTATCTCTGCATACTTTTCTTTGATTATATCCTTAGCCGACTTGTTTTCCACCTTCTCTGCCATGTCAAACTCCATAGGTTCTTTCTCCTTATGGTGTTGCAAGGGTGACTCCCTCTCATTCATAGGTGGCTATTCCATGGTTTCTCTTTTCTCAGCTGTAGGTTCAGGTGAAAGCACACATTTGGTAATAATAGGAGAAAAACACATTCGTTTACCCTTCTCATAAGTTTTAATGACTTCTTCCCTTGGCATCTCTGGAACCTTTGCTTTTCTACTTGAAGAGCCAACCTCCTTTGGGTTTGTTTATGCTGATGGTATGCTCTAAATGATGGGTGGACTAGTAGTAGGCACAAAAGAAATTGTATTCATGAATGTTTCCCAAAACATATTGATTTTTGAGAGCTGATGCAAAACTATAACCTTGACCAAACCACGGTGGAAGAAATTAGTGTGGTGATCCTTACCTTTACTTTGTACCTTTTCGTCATTTTGACCAGAATCTTAAATAGATAATGAGGTAAATTTAATGGCTTGGTGGCAGTGAAATGCATCAATATCCTTATGTGGTACTAGTACAATCTTGAGAACCTCCCTTCACATGTAAAATACTTCATGATTAGCTTCATCAAAGGGGCATACATTTCAAGTAAATTCTTTAAAGGAAAGATGTGTTCTGGAGCATCTTTGTAATGTGGTTTAAGAACATTTTATAGTTCTCAATGTCCAAGTCCATCCCTTTGAACCTGATTTCTCCATGGTTAAGGATACCTATTGTTGAGGCTATATAAACTACTGATATAGTGAATTCAATGTGTGCTATGTTAGCCTTATCTCTCCTAAAGATAGTGGAAAAAAGGCTTGTCAATTGAGCATGAAAACCTGCCTATTGAACTCTTCCACAAAATCTTAAACAACCATTGTCTTCAAAAGATTTATTGACATAGGGAGAAGCATTGATCTCCTGCAAATCAGATGGCTCAAACCTAGAGTGATGACCTATCTTATTGGTCTTTCTCTTCTCACCTTCCATGATGTTTGTTAGCAAGGAAAATCATAGCTTGATGTGGAGGATAGGGAAGGTGAAAATTAGGAAAACAAGAGATTATGATACAATGGGTTTAGGGATAGAAATGGAATGGAATTGAGTAAGGGAAAAATCCCTAAAAATTTGGGGAGATAGGGTGGTGAGTTAGCAACACAATGCAAGTGAAATTTTTGGAAATGGGTATGGGAAAGTTGTCAAAAAGGTTAAAACATAGAGTTTTCTTAGTTTCTCTCCAACAGTATAGTGAAAACTAGGGTTTGAGTGAAAATGAGAGTTATGATAGGTATGAATGATATGTAGTGACTTGATAAGGTATATGAGTGATGTGTGAAGGTTTTTATATGATGAAAGTAGCGTTTATCCAACTGAAGAAAATCAAACATGAAAGAAATAAAAAAACATAGTTCAAAACCCTAGAAGAGAGAATCTACTATTTGCTGAAGAAATTGACTTGAATGAGAGGTGAGGAACATTCCCTTATTGGTTTGGAAGCCTCTGAAGCTTGAGAAATTTTGAACTAACCCTTTTGATGGCTTTTGGAGCTTGAAAGGAAAAATCATAAAACACTACCAAAAGCATAGCGTAGCTACCCCATAAGTGTAGCGTAGGAGCATAAGCATAGCTAAGGGAAGTTTGGATCAGTTTCTTGTTGGTTTTCTTAGATCTTTGATTGCTGTGGAAATTTGTGAGCATGAAAGAGGAGATCTTTTGGAAACCAAATGATGAAATGAACTCAAAAATCTTCATTTCCCTTTATAACTCTTAAACTTTTATTTTTGTCTTCAGTGAAATCATATTGTACTCTGAGAAAAAATTATTTTTTAAAAAACTTTGATCATGTAGCACACTTCTTAAGAACAGACAATTTGCCTTTGTTTTATTTTCCTATCTCTGCGAACTCCCAATGAAGGTGATTTGACTGGTGAAAATAACTCTTATTTTCCTTCTTCACATGACATGATTTGCCTTATGATGGTGAAACAAAAGAAGCCTAGACCATGATCTAGATGAGGGTATGTTGACAAATCTATGACCCTAGGTGATGATGAATGACATGACCTTGAAATTCATGATGACCATGAATGGGTGAAGGGAGCAACATCGAAGCTATACAACATTTTAGTGAAAAAAATTTTATTTGAGAATTTTTTTGAAAACATAAAATTTTGACCAAGGACCACTACCAAATAAACGTGAAAGAGAGTATTTGATCACTAAATATTTAGACACTAACATTGGCTCTAGTTGGGGGTGACAAATCCTCCAAGAGGTGTCAATAACATCGTAGACTAAGTATCCCCATCCATTGGACAATGGAATAAAAAATAACTAGAAACTGAAAGAACTTTGACAAAATGAAATGACTAACTAAAACAAAAAATGACTATGACTCAAAAACTAACTTGACTTTTTAACTTTAAAAGAAAAACATCAGTTGATAATAGAAGCCTCATGGCCTTCTCCTCGGGCTTCAAACTTCTGCGACAATTTCCTTATTCTTTGAAAACAAATAAAATGATATTTACAATGAAAGTGAACCTTTTTCTTCAATATTAGGTGAGATAATGTTTGAGGAATCTACCATTCACCGGTCCTCCCATAGTTTCCTTCCCATCAAGGTCTTCTAAAAAAAATTCGTTATTTCCCCTAAATTTTGTAATCTTGTATAGACCTTCCCATAGGTTATTAAACTTAACATGCTTGCCTTTGTCTTCATTTCGAGCATCCCATCGAAGAATAACATCTCCTAATTTGAAATCATCATCTTTGGTTTTCTTCTCATAGATCTTTTTTATTTTCTTCTGAAGCTTTGAAGTGTGATTGAAAATTTCTTTTCTTGACTATTGTAAATGGATAATTTGACTGATTCTTTGTTGGATATAATTTGGCTCACTATCAAGATGTTGCAGAATTTTCATCACCGACACTGCTAAGGAAGTAGGAAATATTGTGTCTACACCATAAACTAGCTAGAAGGGTCACATGTTGATTAATTTTTTTGTGCTAACTCTATCTTCCCATATAGAATTTATTAACTTTTTGTGCTAATTTCTCTTGTTCTCTTGCAACAATTTCTTGATTGTGTTCACTAATGATTTGTTTGAGATTCAGCCAACACGTTGCCTTGAGGATAGTATGTTGTATAATTCCCAAGTATTATGTGATATTTATCACAAAAGTCAATCATCTTTTTGGACTTAAAGGTGGCTACGTTTTCAGTGATAATTTTTTGTGGGAAACCAAAACGAAACATAATATTGCTCTCCAAAACCTAAATAATGATGGTGTCTGTAGCTTGCTTCGTGGGGATGGCCTCAATCCACTTTGTGAAGTAATCAGTGGCAGTGAGTATCCAATTATGTTGAGCTGATGATGAAGGGTTAATCTCGCCAATGAAATCAAGCCCCCACTACTGGAAGGGTGCTTGAACTGCAATTGGTTTTAAGGGAAGTGGTAATATATTTCTCTTTCCCTGAAAAATTTGACACGCATGAAAACTCATGAAAGTTTTATAAACATTATAATACAAACTTGGCCAATAAAGTCCATCCCTCAATATCTTGTTTGTTGTATTATTCTAGAAAATATGACCACCACAATCACCTTGATGAAAATCATTCATCACATTTTCAACTTCACCTTCTACCAAACAGTTCAATAAAACATCGTGGATCTTTCCAATACAAAACATTTTTAAGAATGCAATATTTAAGAGCCTTCAACTTCAAAGATCTACCTTTATTTTTGGGAAAACCAGGAGGAGGATTTAAATGTTGCAACACATGAATAATATTAGCATACCATGGCGATGAAGTAAAAATTTCAGATACCTGAGGTAATGAATCAGCCTCTTTCTCCTCAGATAATGAAATGATCAAATTGATGTCCAAGAAATGTAACTTTGAGTCCTCCAAAATCTTAGCCAAACCTTGTCCCTTGATTAGTTTTGTAGGTTTGATTTCTAAGTCATACTCCAGCATAGCAGCTATCCACTTGCAAAGCTGACCTTTAGGATCATTCCTTGTTAGCACATATTTGACAACAACATTTGGGACATATGAAAGAACACAAGAGAGAATAATATAGACTCAGAAGTCATTAAATTGTTTAACTAACACCAAGGCCTATTTCTCAATGATATTGTACTTCAAGGCTACGTGTCTTATGGTTCTACTGAAGAAGGCGATGGGTTGTTCTATTTTCCAATCTTTATTTTTCATAAGGAAAAAATCTAGAGTATGTTCAAAAGCAAAGGAGAAACTGATAAAATCAAGTGTGTAATTCAGGCTTGTTACACAACATTTTGTCACTGTCCCTGCAATCCCTATCCCACACATTAGAGGATAATTTTTGTGACTAAAACAAAGTGTCATGCCTTTCAAAGACCATCATTGCATCCCTTTCCATGAGGACAACATCCCTTTTGTTGAAAATTTCCTGAGCAGATCATCAGAAACACATGTTTTTGCCTTGGCACTAGTAGACTGTTATGCCCTTGCGCCAATGAGGAATATTAACACTGGGACTCATGCCCATTGTTGCTATGTCTCAGTGAGCTACCCACGCCAACCTGTTTATGGAATTTTTTTTAAAAATATAGGTGAAGTTTCCATCATAAAAACATCATGGGCGAGTCATCTAGAGCGGTTCGAATAAATAACCACGACCTCCCTCCTTTGGCCTCTTTTTTCCACCTTTTGGGAAACCTCCCAAGGCATAAGGCCTCCCTTCCACCACTGTAGGGATCCCAACCTCCTCCTCTCCCTGTATAAATAAATCCATCTTCCATTGATGAGCTAGTTGAACTGAAGATATTATAGCTAAAACGTTGAAGAGAATTCTTGTGCATTTTGCTAGAAAGATATAAAATAAGAGACCTTTGTTGAGAGAGCTTAGGCTTGTGCCCTCACCTTGTCCAAATTCCCCGATGATTCATCGAGACATGCTTCGACTGAACCTCGCTGAAGGAGGCTGCAACGTCAAGGCTCCAGTTGTAACTCTTTCTTCTATTTATACTTATACATGACTATTTTCTGATTCCCATCTTGCGTTAATGTGTTTTATTTGATGCAATATGCTTAAACATCCTTGAATAGTTAGTTGATTATGAATGAAATCATTGTTTTGTATGATGCTCTTGTGTGCTGATATTCGTGCAGGTATCTGAGCATTGTTGCAAAAGGATCATGACCCGTCGAGACAGAGATCAAGAGGCCACCACCACTACAACAACGATAGCGTTGGACTCCAGGTAGGTCGATCTACCCTCTCCTTTTCATTCATCAATTAGGAACCTACACTTTAGCTTGTCCCTTTGTTGCTAGACCCATTCTAGGGCTAGAGGGATCGTCTCTGTTCGCATAGAGGATTTACATTCCCAATAGGGCTGATAAGAATAAGAGCATGAGACAACCCAAAATTAACTTGATTGAAGGATTGATTTACATCATCGAACCATTTCACCTCATTCTATTTCTTCAAAATATCATTAATTTCTCTTAAATTTTCATAAAGGTTAGGAATAAACCTTCTTAAGAAATTGATTTTACCATTGAATGATTTGTTGGGTGTGGAGCCTGATTATCTTGTTTATTTTGTATCACAACATTTAACCCCTATAAATTAATGGGGCAAAATTGCCACCCGTAATTAAACGCTGCCTGGGGCGTCCAGGGGGGTGGTTGTGACTTTATGGATCCCCCCCCCTCGGTGGGGGGTTTCGGGGGCAACACCCCCGAAGCTAAAAACATATGTAAAAGTATAGTAATTTAGTTTAGGGTTTTTTGCCCTAGAATTCAACCCCTCTCTTTGTATGAGGGTATAGTATTGCGGCTGTGTATTGTATGTGTATTATCAGCGCGAGAAACAGATAGGGAGACGAGAGAGAATAAAGGATATTACAATGGATCTGCTGTAGGTTGTGTCTCTTCATTTTGTTGGATAATAGAAATGAAGGACTGGCTATTTGGGGTGGATGTAGCCCAAACTGGGCGAACCACATATATCTGTGTCTCTTTGGTTTTATGTGTTTTGTGTGCTTGTGCTTTCTGCATATTTTATGTGTTTCATTGCTCTGTACTATATATAATTTTCTAACATGATTGGATTTCCTTATTGCTTCTCGGATAGTCCAAATTCTGAATTCCCTTAATCCTTGAAGGATTTATGCAGATGTCATCTTTAGATATGATATGACCAAGAAATTTCCCTTCTTCCATAGCAAACAAACTCTTCTTTGGATTCAACGATATGCCAAATTTTTTGCACCTCTGAAAAACCGTCTTTAAATTTTTTAAGTGCTCTTCATCCATCTTGGAAAAAATTGTGATGTCATCAAGATAAATGACCAAAAAGACATCATTTTCATTGGCAAACACAATCTCCATCGCTCGCTGAAAATTTTCTCCTGCATTCTTCAACCCAAAGGGCATCTTAGCATACATAAAATTACCCCAAGGTGTTGCAAAGGTTGTCTTCTATTGATCATATGGATGAACTAAAATCTTATTATACCTAGAATATCCATCCAACAATGAAATTCTGGAAGAACCAACCACCATTTGCAGAATATGATCCATCTTTTGAAGTGGGTAGTTGTCTTTCAACGATACTTTTTTCAGACTACAGAAATCTATACACAAGCCACGAATATCCTTGGTCTTCTTTCTTACTGGCACTAAGTTTGACATCCAATTTGAAAAACAAAGAGGAACTATAATAACAACAGCATACAACCTGTTCATTTCTTTTTTAATAGAGGGAAGAAAATTTGTATTCATTCTCCTTAGTTTCTGGCAGAAAGGCTTCTGATGAGAACTTAAACGAATGGTGTGCTGAATTATACTCTTATCATGCACTTTTAGATCAACATAAACCCTTGCAAAAACATCAAAAAACTGAGATATGAGTGCTTCATATTTACCTTTCATTTCTAGGCTCAAGGATTTTGATATCTTGACCATTTTGGGCTTCTAAGGAGTGCCAAGATTGAAGTCGTCTACTCCTACCTTTGTTGGAAACATTGTTGGTTTCCATGCAACATCATACTAGTCAAAGAGATCCTCTAAAGGTACAATACCTCATGGAATAGAGTTTTCTTTCAACTACAGTACCTTCATTTCTCCTTCTTGCATTTCTTGACCATCTTCATAAAAATGGTCATCTATTCATCTTCCATTTGCAAGAATTTGTTGATTTTTTTGTCATCTCGAAATACTTACCAATACCAAACATTATCTGGAACTACATGGTGATGTTTGACATTAATTTCATACTTCTTGTTGGGATACATTGGAATTTTGAACATGTTGGCTGAAGTGGCAAGAGAATCATCAATGACATTGTTGTTCCTTAGAATCAGTGAGAGAGTATATTCAATGAAATTCTTGAGGATGTCTAATGCTGCATTGTGGTAAGCTCACATTATAGGATTCTTGGCCTGGTATTCCCCTTTGACTTGCTTTATTACCAATTTGGAGTCGCCATACACAAAAATTTTCTTAGCACCTAATTTATTAAGAATTTTTAGATAGGTTATCAAAGCCTCATATTCTGCCTCATTGTTTGAACAATCAAATTCCAATTTCTAAAAATACATTTGAACATTAGGAGGAAGGTTATATGACTTATTCACAGGGCTGTGAATCCACACAACAATTCCAGCCCCTTCCTTACCTAAGGCTCCATCGAAATCCATGGTCCACAAACCACTTTCTTCATCGGGAAGTTGCTATCTGGATGACTTATCTTGAATAACTGCTTGAGAAAGGTATTTTATACCAATAGGTTTTGTTTCTTTCAATGTTTCATCTATATTTGTGGCTGATGTAATTGGCTCCAAACCACTTGGCATCTTTTCTTGTTTTTCTGCACTTGAAATTTTTAAAACATAATTTGAAAATTCTGAATTTTCTTCTTTTTCTTCCATCAAAACTTCTGACGATGCTGAAAAATCATCATTGAATAATATAAAAGACTATAAATATGTATGAATAACATGTGTTGGGTGATTATTAGGCTTTTCATTGCTACTGCTCATGTACTTCATCTTATTTTCCCAGTATATTTTTCTAAGTTTCCCAAAGACCGATATAGTAGCATAGGAAAAGTCGAGCTCCAAGGTGCCTTTAAGTTTTTCTCCCCATGATAGGGAGAGAAAAATTCCATATCTGGGAGGGATATCAGCTACAACAATGTCCATGAGGACAGTCTTGGCTAGGATTTTGTCTACAGACACCTCTAGATCTTGGATGACACCAAGACATTTAACCCTTTCTAAATCAAAAGAATAAAGGTCATGGTAGGTTTGGTGATATCCAATCCTAGTTTGTCCTAGCTTGTCCATGATAGATTTAGGCATGATATTATTATATGATATGGAGTTTAACATGGCGTTATGGAGGATAAAATCATGGATTTTGAGGCTAAGATAAAAAGGAGGGACCTCACTATCTTCTAAGTCACCATCTACAACAGGGCCAAATAAAAGTTCAGGGTGATCATCACTCACATTAACTATATCAAAAATTTGATCTACCCTAAGAAACTTGGCTACCTGAAATTTATATTGGTCATTCTAGATTATTCCAGTCAAAGGAATGGATAGTTTCAGTTTTGAGATTTCATTTTCAAGACTAAATAAGGTAGAATTTTTTTCTACCTCTTTAGATGGTGCGTCTTTCTTTTCAGGTTGATCTTTTTATGGAATCTCCTTTATTTTTCCTCCGCCTTGAAATTTTTTATCTTTCTTTTGATTTCTGGTAGAAGCTTCATTGCCTTTCCCATGATTAGTAATAGTAGGTCCTTTATGTTTTCTCTGATTTGAAGTAGTCATCTCTTTATGGTGAGCTTATGTTTGAGAATTCCGTTTTTTCTGACTTGAGGTTATAGGCATGTTCCTATTCCTCAAACCATACTGTCTTTGCACCTGAGTAAGAGAATTTTGATATCCTCTTTGGTAATATTCTGTCCATAATGATAGCATATCATCATTAGAAAAAACATATTGTTGATCATCTAGTGCATAAATTTCTGCAGAAAACTGATCTTCTTCAGTCAGGAAAATAGGCTGCTGATTTTCTTCAAAGAGATGATTTTCTCTTGAAATCTCTTCTTATTCTTCATCAGGGCCTTTTGTATATTTTTTCTGAAATGGAGTGTGAATTTGTTGCTGACCTTGTTGATCCCGACCCCTCTTCTCCCTTTGCTTGATCTTGTATTGAGACTGCTGATTTTGACACCTGGAATTGGGATTTCTAATTGAGGGTTCAACTTGTCTATCCGTGATGGTCAATTTGTCCATCATATTCACCATTGTTTTGATCAAGGTATCTAGTTTTCCCTCTGATGAAGTAGATGTTTCTTCCTTTATGGTTACCCTATTTTCTTCTTTTATTTTTGATTTCTTGATAATTATATTCACTTCAACGCTTACTTCATTTCTTCAAGGGTAGATGGATTTATTTTCCCTAGCTGGTAAGCCATATCAGGATCGAAACCATATGGGTAATGAAGTAGTGCAAGGCCTGGAGGACATTTGATGGTTTTAGGAATGGAATAATAAATTCTATTGAATCTAGCTGTGAAGTCTTGCACAAACTCATTAGGATTTATTTTCAAGGCATTGTATTCAACTAGAATATGAAAATGGTTCTTCTTCTCCTCCCATTTTTCCATAAATAAATCAATCAGTTGTTGTGAATTAGCTACAAAACCAATGTTAGGGAGAAAAACCATCTTTTAACCTCTCTTGAGAAACTTTGTGCTAAAATGCGCTTCTTGGCATCATCATTATCAATCTCTTCAAGATCAATGAAATCAACTACTTTGACAATGTGTTTGTGAGAAGTAACCTTTGATGTACCATCAAATAAAGGAAATAATTGACCATAATTTTGAGGAAGTGCAGTGACTTGTGGCGGTAGAATCAATGGAGAAAATATGGCCATGAATAATGGAGTGTATAATTGCACAGGTAGTGGTGGAGCGAAATTGAGGGATGTTGGTGTATTTGTGTGAGAAGGTGTGATATTAGATGGTGAAGAAAAAGCTCGTTGTTGGTATTGGAAATAATGTTTTTCAGAAGTTACTTGAAACTTATCGACCAAACCTTGAAGTTTATGAAAATTAGACCAACCCTCACTATCAAGCTGACAATAAGAGGACTCAAAAAATGGAAAGTAGGTCTCAAAATCAATGGGGTCAAAGACTGTTTTTGAAAGTAAGGATTCAAACTTAGACCTGAACAAATATGTCTTGAATTTAAAATTGAAGGACAAATCTTCTAGATCAATTAACCTCGTAGGTAAGGATGTAGATTTCACAATTGGAGGTTGTTGTGTAACCAGCTCCACAAAGAGAAGAAAAGAGATATCAACGCCTTAGAAATGAGCCACTTCGAGGGGGCAACCTCCAATACATTACATAAATGAACAATTCTTGGATGATACAATTTACAAAACCTCCTTTCTATATATAGGAGTCCATGGGGCCATAATGTAATCCTAGTGGGCCACAATGTAATCCTAGCCGACCTAACAATAATAATTTAAGGCACAATAATAACAAAATGGGGGTTACAAGGGTACAATAATAACAATAAGGGGGTTACACTAACAAAAATAAGGGACTATACTAGTAATATAGGGACCTAACATGCCCCTCTCCTTCAAAAAGTGTTGTCCTCAACGCTTGAGTAGCTCTGGGTGCTTCTGTATAAAATTCTCATCCTCCCATGTAGAATCTTCAGTGGGTAAGTTCTTCCACTTGATGAGATACTCTGAAATTGATCGATTCCGTAGTTGTCGAGTTCTTTTTTCCATGACTGCTTCAGGTTCCAATATGATTTTACCTTCCCCATCAAGTTCTGGAAATATTGTTTGAACTGGAAGATTTTCACCTATAACCTTCTTTAAGCATGAAACATGGAAAACCGGATGTACTCGCGAAGAAGCAGGAAGCTCCAATTTGTATGCCATAGTACCAATCTTTTGCAACACCTTGTAAGGACCATAGTACTTTGGCGATAATTTATTATCCTTCTTAGCTTGCTTGAGGGACATTTGTTTATATGGTTGTAGCCGTAAGAATACCCAATCTCCTACATCAAAACTTCTCTCGCTACGATGTTGATCTGCCTGTTGTTTCATTCGATTTTGTGCCAAATTCAGGTTATCCTTTAAGAGTTGGAGAACTTCTTGCCGATGCTCGATGTGATCTTCCACTGCTTGAACCTTCGAATTTTCCCTTAAAGATGATGTGATGGATGGTGGATGATATCCATAAAGTGCCATAAATGGGGTCATTTTTGCTGCAGTATGGAAGGAAGTGTTATACCACCATTCGGCAAGAGGTAACCACTTGACCCATTGTGTTTGTTTATCAGATACAAAACAACGAAGATATCCTTCCAAAAATTTATTTACGATCTTAGTTTGACCATCAGATTGAGGATGATAAGATGAGCTATGAGCTAATTGAGTACCCAAACAAGAAAATAACTCCGTCCAAAAATTTCAAGTAAAAATGGGATCTCTGTCGCTCACAATAGCCCTTGGGCTTCCATGTAGCTTTTGAATTCTATCCATAAATGTAGTAGCAACTGTACTTGCTTTAAATGGATGAGATAATGCACAAAAGTGTGCATACTTGGTAATTCTATCAACTACCACCATGATGACACTCTTTCCTTCGGACTTAGGTAAACCCGTGATAAAATCCATTGAAATCTCCTCCCAACGTTGACTTGGAATGGATAAAGGTTGTAGAAGTCCCGGGGTCTTAATTGTTTCCACTTTATTCTGCTGGCAAACCAAACATTCCACCTCAAACTTTTGAATATCAGATTTAAGGCCATCCCAAAAAAATTCTTTCTTCACCCTGTGGTAAGTTTTTAAAAATCCCGAGTGTCCTCCTAAAGGAGAAGTGTGCAATTCCAAAAGAATCCTTTGTTTTAGATGGGAATTCTTACAAAGATATAAGCGATCTTTGTACCATAAGGAATCATTTTTCCAACTAAATGTATCAGATGTACTAGGATCTTGCTGCAACTTTTGGATGAGTGTCCATACATCTTTGTCCTTATTCCATTCATCTCTTGCTTCAGTTATCCAATCTGGTTGGATAATAGAAATGGCACAAAGCAATGCTTCCACCTCTTCATCCTTTATTGAGAGTGCATCTGCAACAACATTAAGCTTTCCTTTTTTGTAGATTATTTCAAAGTCATAACCCAACATCTTTGTGACCCATTTTTGCTGCTCTTCTGAAGATAGTTTTTGTTCCAAAAGTGTTTAAGACTATCATGATCAGTTTTTACCTTGAAGTGTCTTCCCATTAGGTAAGTTCGCCATTTCTTTAGTGCATGCATTATTGCTAACATTTCCTTCTCATAAATAGGTTTCTGTAAATACTTTCCTTTGATTGGACGACTTTCAAAAGCAATGGGTCTTCCTTCCTGCATTAAAACTGCACCAATTCCATTTCCTGAGGCATCACATTCCACAATAAAGGTTTTCATGAAGTCTGGCGTAGCTAAGACTGGTGCTAGGCACATTGCCTCTTTAAGACGTTCAAAGGCCTTAGTTGCTTCAGGAGTCCATGAAAATGCATCTTTCTTCAATAATGTTGTTAGAGGTGCCGCTATTCTCCCATAATTCTTAACAAACTTGCGATAATACCCTGTTAACCTGAGAAATCCTCGCAACTGCTTTATGGTTGTGGGGACTTTCCATTCCTTAATGGCTTTAATTTTGTTAGGGTCTACTTTAACACCCTCGTGAGATACAATATGACCCAGATATTCTACCTCTTGTACTCCAAAGAAACATTTGGATGTTTTTGCATATAATTGTTTCTCCTGCAATAGTTTGAGCACCCTATCAACATGTTCAACATGATCCTTCCAAGACCTGCTGTAGATTAGTATATCATCAAAAAATAATAGCAAAAATTTTCTAAGGAGGGGTTTGAAAATGGAATTCATCAACCCTTGAAATGTAGAAGGTGCATTGGTAAGGCCAAAAGGCATGACCAAAAATTCATAATGACCCTCATGAGTTCGAAATGTTGTTTTTGGAATATCTTCAGTCTTCATTCTAATTCGATGATATCCTGAACGAAGATCCAACTTGGTAAAATAAATTGCTCCATGTAATTCATCCAATAATTCATCAATCACAGGAATGGGAAATTTGTCTTTAATGGTGAGTTTATTGAGCTCCCTATAATCCGGACACATTCGCCATGATCCATCCTTCTTGTGTACCAATACTACAGGAGTAGAGAAAGAACTTTGACTAGGTTGAATTATACCCGCCTCTAACATTTCTGCAATCATATGTTCAATTTCGCTCTTTTGGAAGTAAGGATATCTATAAGGCCCGATGTTTGGAGGAACACTTCCCGGAATCAAATGAATAGCATGATCATGATCATGAATAGGTGGGAGTCCTTTGGGAGTTTCAAACACCTTGGAATGATTGTCCAAGACTTGTTGGAGATCTGCAGAAATAGATGATTTTGATGTCGGAACTTCTAGTGAGCATAATTGTGCAATTACGCCTCGTTGTTCTTTCTTTATAAGCTTTGTCATGACATTAGAGCTTATTATCCTTCCCGGCTTCCCTTCAATACCCCGTAATTCGACTTCCTTTCCTTCTGAAAAAAATTTCAAGAAAAGTTCTTGAAAAATTAAAAGCTACCGTCCCCAAAGATTGTAACCATTGTACTCCTAGTACAACATCAGCACCTCCCATAGGAATGGAAAGCATTCGACTAGTCAATACATATTCCCCCATGGTTAGCTTGATATTATGGCATTTCCCAGAGCAATTTATAGTTCCTCCATTTGCAACCATCACTTGACATTTTGGTGCTGGGTATAGGAAACAATTTAATTCCATGGCTACCTTACAATGAATAAAATTATGGGTGCTACCTGAATCAATCAACACTATTACCTTTTTCTTCTTGATCTATCCTGCTATCTTGAGAGTTTGAGGAGTGGTAATTCCTTCCAGTGCATTACATGATATGGTCGGATTCATTTCTTCCTCTTCTATGGCTGGTTCTTGGTGTGTATCCTCTTCTTGTTGATTTTCTTCTTCTTCTTCACAATCTATGTAAAATAATTTATTTTCAGCACACTTATGACCTTTGGTTTATTTGCTATCACAACTGTAGCAAAGCCCTTTTGCTATTTTTTCTTCCAATTGTTGTGGTGTCAACCTTGTAGGTTGCGGAAATCTAGGCGTAGCAACACTTCCTTCTTTATGGAATTGAGTGGTAGGCTTCCTTGTCGCCATAATTTTACATTCAACTT
Source organism: Pinus albicaulis (assembly GCA_034641835.2). Taxonomy (NCBI): domain Eukaryota; kingdom Viridiplantae; phylum Streptophyta; class Pinopsida; order Pinales; family Pinaceae; genus Pinus; species Pinus albicaulis. The sequence goes on from CM076575.1 coordinate 1,294,199,023, forward strand.
TTCTTGCCAACCTGAATGCCTTCTCTAATGAATTAGGTTCCAAAAAACGAACTTCATGTTGGATGTTATCCTTTAGAGTTCCTATGAAGAGATCAATCCTGTGTTTCTCTGGAATATCAGTTACCCTTATATTCAATTTTTGGAAGTCCTCAATGTGCTGCCCCACTAAACCCTTTTGTTTGAGATTTATCAATTGGCTAAAGAAAGTGTTGCTCTTTGTATCCTCATAATGTGCTATCATTTCCTCCATAAAAAATGACCAAGTGACAATTTTTTTACGGGAGCAAAGCCATCAATACCATACAAATGTATTTTGTTCTAAATGTAAAGTTGCAATGCATACCGTTTGTGTGTTTTGCACGTTATGGAGATCAAAATATTGCTCCATCTGTAGTATCCATGTTACAGGATCCTTTCCATCAAACTTCCTCATATCCATCTTTGGAATATGGTGGTTCTTCCCGCCAACATTAGAGTTTATGAAAGCACAATTAACATTTATTTTGTTCTCATCATGAGGTTCTTCTACTATCTTTTCACCATTAGGAAACCTTTCTTGTATCAACTTTGTCAAATATTCCATGTCTTCTTTTAGAAAATTCTTCATGTTTTCCATTTTCTCATCGATCTTAGCTTCCATGTCATCCATCTTAGATTCCATGCCAACCTCCATGCCATCCATCTTAGCTTCCACGCCATCCATCTTAGCTTGCACACCATCCATCTTAGCTTCCACGCCTTTCTTCAAACCTTCCATATTCACTTCCACGCCATCTATCTTAGCTTCCATGCCTTTCTTCAAACCGTCCATCTTCACTTCCATGCCTTTCTTCAAAACTTCCATTTCATTTTTTGTTGCTCTTTGCGAGAGTGAAATTTGTTGCACTTGCTCTTGTAATTTTGATAGATCATGTTGCAATTCTTCATCTTCATGAGTCATGGTAGAGCCTCCTGAAGGCTTAATGGGTGTTGAATTCTTTTTAGGCGCCATTTTAGAATCCAATATTGATACCTATTCTACAATATTCCCTTGGAATCAATTCAACTTGATTCTTCGAACAAGACTTATGCAATTCGGAAAAAAATATACACACCTTTTACTTGCTTTGAGGAGCTCGATATTGAAATTGAATTATCTCTATAATTGAAAATCTTCAATATCTGAAATTCAGCCATGTAGTAGCCCTCTGAAGCTTCTTTCAAATTCCACAGGTCTGATCTAATTTGGATTCCCCAAGACAAAGTTGTGTCCAATCTCCCACAATGACCTAATTTTGGACTGGTTCAGTAGAGCAAACTTGTAGGACTTGCCACGTGTCACTGTTTCGTCCTTTGTCTCTGAAATTGATAGCCAAGAAACTACAAAATCTCGTGTACTTGTGACCACGACCCGCATTCAAATCCACTGCCCCAAAGAGAGAGTTATTGAACTTTTCCCACGATCACCTCTTTGAGATGAAATTCAGGAGCCTGAAAAAGAACTACATTCCACAGATCATATCTCCAAAAATGTTGTGAACCAAGATTTGAAATTGTTTGAAAAATTTCTTCAAGATTTCAACTTTGTACCATAAGAATTTCAGGTTCTGAACCTTCATAGAAAAAAATCTATAGCGCAAATTCCACGATGACCTGCTTAGGAGTCTGAAAAAATACCTAACTTCCACAGATGATGTCTCCAAAAATATTGCGAACCAAGCTCTGAAATTTATAGAAAATCGTCCTCATGATTTCATCTTCGCACCCTAAAAATTTCAGATTTTGAAATTTCGTAGAAAAAAAATTATAGCGAAAATTCCACGATGACCTGTTTGGAGCAGCGAAACCCTAGAATCCAAAGCTCTGATACCAAATGTTGTGTAACCAACTCCAAAAATAGAAGAAAAGAGATATCAACGCCTTAGAAATGAGCCACTTCGAGGGGGAACCTCCAATACATTACATAAATGAACAATTCTTGGATGATACAATTTACAAAACCTCCTTTCTATATATAGGAGTCCATGGGGCCATAATGTAATACTAGTGGGCCACAATGTAATCCTAGCCGACCTAACAATAATAATTTAAGGGCACAATAATAACAAAATGGGGGTTACAAGGGTACAATAATAACAATAACAGGGTTACACTAACAATAATAAGGGACTATACTAGTGATATAGGGACCTAACAGAGGTAAACCCTTTCTAACTTTTCGAGACTTTGTTTTCTTCTTTCTTAAAATACTCTCAGGGTCATTAACAATTGGTGATGGATTAGGGTCTGAATTTGACCCGGTGTGTCTTTTGGGAGCCAATTTTCTTGAGAATCTGCACTTTGGCTCAAATTTACTAACTCAGCCTTCTTCTTATGTCAGAACTTGTTACCCAAAAGTCTAACCTTTAGAGAACTAAAAGAAGTATCCCCAAGGAAATTTTTACATTTTCTCCCCGAAAACCATGCCAAAAATGTTATCACTCCTTCTGTTTCCCAAGGATGAGAATGGAGACTGAAGGAGGTATCCTGAGACCAATATTTAGATTTGGTAGCTAGCCCTACCAAACCAGAGAGGGCTCTCTCAATTTAAATTTCACAGTCAATGAGGTGACTGGAGAGGAAATTATATTAGGCTAGGTATAATCTCAGTGAATTAGGGTTTTGTTTGAATTTTTTTGATAGGAGGTGTCAGTCTAGGATCTAGGTCTAGGTTTCAAGGTCAGATTTCAAATGAAAAACTTCATAGATGAAGACAAGGCTAGGTAGGTACACTTAGAAAAATACATAGATTGTCATTGTGGTATAGGGTTTGAAAAGAGAGATTCAGAATAAGCATATTGCATGAGTTCATTCATCAAAGGAATTAGAAAAGATTTATGAAAATCTTCTAAAACAAAGCACAAAAAGCAAGAATTATGTTCATAGAATCATAATATTTATCATTTAGAAGCATACATGTGATTTCATGGAAGCATAAACATTCAACTTGATGGTGTTACTGAGAAAAAAACAATGCTAATAGGCATACCACTAGAGTCCCAAAATTATAGTTGCAACTTGTCTTTAATTTCACTTAAAAAGATTGTACATAAGCTCCACAACTGCAATATCAACTTCCCAACCTCTAAAAATACTTTAGTTGGAGTACATATAGAAAATAGAAAATATTCCACCTCATTGGGTCAAAACCTGATTCAAAATACATCATAAATTCACCTAATGAGTCATTACCTAGTATTTAGGGAAGTTAGAAACAGTCCCCCCAAATTAAGCTAATAACTAGGAGTCTTTGTCTCCATGAGTAATTACAAGATTCCTCAACAACGAGGAGCATAAAAAGTGTTTATTATACATAAAAATATCTTAGGACAACTGTAAGCTCGATATTTTGATCATTTTGCACTAACGCCTATCTAGAAAGCATCCAAGACAAAAGCGTTCCATGGCACACAGAAGCATCGTGTTTTTCAGCAGAAGCGTCGTGTGACTTGGAGGGAGTTTCTAGGTGACTTTAAGGAAACTTCCTGTTGATTTTAAGATTGGGCAAGGTAGCCCTAGATATCCTTTATCCAACCCAACCTTAAAACTGGCAAAATTCCTCATGAAATATTTTCAAAACTTATTTTTTCTAAGCTTACTCCAGAAGCGCCGCGTGTAGGGAAAAACAGTGGCAGAAACATGAAAAACAAGGTGTTTTTTGAGTTTATTTTGGAAAATAGGAGGTGTCATGAAAAAACAATACCACATTTGGAATTTACACTTCAAAAGGAATCTAGGCATCTAAATAAATCCCTCATTAAACCCTCTGAGGAAAAGTGTTGTGTGCTTACACGACACATCTGCAAGGGTGAAATTTCCAGATTTTGCCAAAAATCGCAAAAAATATAAAAAATGATAAAAAATTGCTGAATTTTTGTCCATGGAATCCTTGAATGATGATGTAGACAACTAGATATACCTCAGCTAAAAAATCTAGATTTTCGTTCTCCTTTAGCATAATTAGGGTTTCTTTAAGCTTTTTCTTCAAATTTTTAATCCTGACTTTGGAAATTTGGTTCCTGGTGAAGTAGTGTCTCGCCATGTGCCTCTGGAGGTTATTTTTCATTTCTACCTTCTTCAAAATATTCTATAGATTCTCATTCACCCTGTCAAGCCAAAACTCTTTGTCTTGATCAATCTTAGCAGCGATCAAATCATCAAAGCTTTGCTCACCTAATGTTGGAGATGACTCTATTTCTTGTTCTTTCTATATGGTTAATCCTCTTTTTCTTGGCCTCCTTGGATTTATTTTAGCGTCCCTGTCTTCCAAATGATCAACATCTACCACTTATTTTCCCTTACCTTTGTCTACCTCAATATCTGCCTTTGGTTTAATTTCGACCAACTGTTTCACCTTCAATTGCATGTTTTCTTGTTGTAAAAAGTTTATCATGAAATTTTCCCTTGAGAGGTTGTCCTTGAGATCTGATATCTCTGCATCCTTTTCCCTGATTATCTACTTAGCTAACTTGTTTTCCACTTGCTCTTCCATGTTAATCTCCATAGGTTCTTTCTCCTCATGTTGCTGCAAGGGTGACTCACTCTCATGCATAGGTGGTTGCTCCATGGTTTCTCTTTGCTCAGCTATAGGTTCAGGTGAAAACACACCATTGGTAATCATAGGAGAAAAAACCATCCTTTTACCCTTCTCATATGCTTGAGTGACTTCTTCCCTTGGAATCTTTGGAACCTCTGCTTGTCTACTTGAAGAGCCAACCTCCTCTCGCTTTACTGATGCTGATGGTATGCTTTGAATGATGGGTGGACTAGTAGTAGGCACAAAAGAAATTGTCTTCATGAATGTTTCCCAAGACACATTGATTTTTGAGAGCTGATGCAGAACTATAACCTTGACCAAACCATGGTGGAAAAAATTAGTGTGGTGATCCTTGCCTTTACTTTGTACCTTTTTCAGTCATTTTGACCAGACTCCTGAATAGATAATGAGACAAATTGAGTGGCTTGGTGGCCATGAAATGAATCAATAGCCTTATGTGGTACGGGTACAATCTTGAGAACCTCCCTTCACATGTAAAATACTTCATGATTAGCTTCATCAAAGGGGCATACCTTTCAATTAAATGCTTGAAAGGAAATATTTGTTTAGTAGCATCTTGGAAATGTGGTTTTAAGAACATTTTATAGTTCTCAATATCCAATTCCATCCCTTTGAACCAGATTTCTCCATGTTTCGGGATACATGTTGTTAAGGCTATAACATCTACTGATATAGTTAATTCAATTCCTACTATGTTAGCCTTATCTATACTAAATTTGGTGGCAAAAAGGCTTGTCAATTGAGCATGACAGCCTACCTCTTGAACTCTTTCACAAAATCTTAAACAACCAATGTCTTCAAAATATTTATTGACATAGGGAGAAGCATTGATCTCTTGAAAATTGGATGGCTCAAACCTAGAGTGATGACCTACCTTATTGGGCTTTCTCTTCTCACCTTCCATGATGTTTGTCAGCAAAGAAAACCCTAGCTTGATGTGGAGGAAATGGAAGATAAAAATTAGGAAAATAGGGGATGATGATATAGTTGGTTTAGGGACATAAGTGAGATGGAATGGAGTTAGGGAAAAATCCCTAAAAAATTGGGGATATAGGGTGGTGAGTTAGCAACACAATGCAAGTGATATTTTTTGAAATGGGTATGGGAAAGGTGTCAGAAATGTTGAAACACAAAGTTTTCCTAGTTTCTCTACAAAAGCATAGTGAAAACTAGGGTTTGAGTGAAAATGGGAGTTATGAGAGGTATGAATGCTATATAGTGACTTGGTAAGGTATATGAGTGACGTGTGAAGGTTTTTAGATGATGAAACTAGGAGTTTTCCAACTGAAGCAAATAAAACATGAAAGAAATCCAAAAACATAGTTGAAAACCCTAGAAGAGGGAATGTACTCTTTGTTGAAGAAATTGGCTTGAATGAGAGGTGAGGAGAATTCACTTACTGGTTTGGAAGCCTCTGAAGCTTGAGAAATTCTGAACTTACCCTTTTGATGGATTTTGGATCTTGAAAGGAAAAAGCATAGCACACTATCAAAAGCGTAGCTAAGGGTAGTTTGGATCAGTTTATTGTTGGTTATATTCGATATTTGATTGTTGTGGAGAGTTGTGAGCATGAGAGAGGAGATATTTTGAAAACCAAAGGATGAAATGAACTCAAAAATCTTCATTTCCCTTTATAACTTGAAAAATTTTCTTTTTTTCTTTAGTGAAATCATATTGTACTTTAATAAAATTTTCTTTTAAAAAAAAATGTGATCATGTAGCACACTTCTTATGAAAGGAAAAGTTGCATTTGCTTTATTTTCCTATATTTTCTAACTCCCAATGAAGTTGATTTGAATGGTGAAAATGACTCTTATTTTCCTTCTTCACGTGGCATGATTAGAATTATGATGGTGAAACAAAAGAAGCCTAGACCATGACCTAGATGAGGGTATGTTGATTGATCTATGACCCTAGGTGATGATGAATGCCATGACCTTGAAATTGATGATGACCATGAATGGGTGAAGGGGGAAACATCAGACCTAGAAAACATTTCAGTGAACAAAATTTTATTTGAGAATTTATTTGAAAACATGAAATTTTTACCAAGGATCACTACCAAATAAACCTGAAAGAGAGTATTTGATCATTGAACATTTAGGCACTAACTGTCTCAAATTATGGTGGTTTAAGGATTACCACCAACTCTAGAATACTTAATGAAATTTCTGGAACTCTTCCTTCTGCTAGAGGATGTATCCCCTATTCTTCAAAGAGGGATAATATCAACCTCAAAAGGGAGGTCTCAAGCCCCATAGATGGTTTTAAGGGTGACTACCAACCAAAGGCATGCTCAAGGGAATCATTGTCTCTGGATACAAACTTGAATCTGGTATGGCAGGTAGTGGCTACGACTCACTCAGACTCGCTTGATGTGGCTTTGAAACATGCATATGACCATCACTTCCCCCCATGTTAGATACAAGGTGAGAATGTAGAGAAAACTCAACTGAAATATTGTTCAATACTATAGAAAAAATTATGACATATGACTGAAATATCTTCTTGGTTGTTGAAGCCAATTTCTAAGAAGTGACCCATCCAAGATGAATCTTTGTTCTCACAAGAGGCTTGTTCCTAAAGCATCTGTGTAAATAATGAGTGGTTTTATGGTAGTGCTCACATGGATGAAGATCAAAACATTGATATTTCATATGTCCAACTCAGTCACAATGTTGGAATTTAACATTTTGTTGTGGCTATTATGGAAGTGGAGCAGAATCTGGAACAACTAAAGGTGAATTGTCATGAATAAATCTAGCACTATGAAACTGAATTGGCTTTGATTAATTTGGAATATGAAAGGAAACATCCTTGTCTTATCCAAGACCAGTTATTTGATTATTATGGACAAGCTCTTTGCAAGGTTTGATGATTGGCTTGGGAAGTGTAGGTTGAATTTATTCTTTTGCATGCAAATATTCTCTTGCACTAGGCACTGAATGTGAATCAACCTCAACCTTATTGATTTCATCACTTGTTGGTTGTTAATGGGCATTTTTTTTAACCTTGAACATATGGCTGTTTTGAGCAGAAAATAATTTAGAAAATAAATTTGATGAAGCTCATCTCGTTGGAATTGAGATTCTAGTTGCAAAAAATAAATATTTTCTTGTACATTATGAAGGTAGGCCTGAATGTCAAAGAGAGTGTCTTTTCTTATGTTTACCATCCCATCAACAGTGGATACTATCATATAATTTAGAAACTCTAATTTATCATCAAATCTCGCCATTTTCTTAGCAAAAATAGCTGCTAAACAAATAAAGTGAGTCAATTCAACCAAAACTGCACCTGCTTACAATGTAAAAGTACCTTCACATAAGAATTAGGGACAACTACAATCTGTAAGTGCACCCTCTAAGATATTCCCACAATTATTTTTCTCATGCTTTCATTCAACAGTTGTTGGGCACAAATAACCCTCAATTTAGCTTCCGGTAGCCCTTTGCATAATGCAATTCGATCCTTATTTCACCGGAGGGAAATTCAAACACCAATAGAAAGAGAAATGTGCACCAATAAATTTGTAACTTCGCTCTTCATATTTTCAATTAAAATTTAATCTCATGGAACAATTATTTATATAATAATTCAAGAGATTAATACCCAAGCGACATCAAAATCATTCCCAATCTGCACCTATGTCAAATATCTTCCACCACAATGCACCCAATGGAATAACTTGGATGATCCCGCTCCAAAACTAGGGTCAAAAATCCAATGGGATGTTGTGATGTGATGAGGACTGAAATGCTTGAATGCCATAAATTATCAGCTGCTCTCTTAGCGAATTTTATAAATCTATGAATATAAGATTAATAAATACAATGCAATACATAGTCAAAATTGAGCTCAAAAGCCTACCGTTTTGTTTCCTATGATGGATTTAGGTCGACGGGCCACCAAATCCTGCATACATATATTTTCCACAAATTGTATTGTTGAAAGTGCTTCCAAATAGGTCGATGGGCCAACAATAATTTTATAATAAACTTACAACTTCAATACTGAGTAATAAACCATCGAAACACTATACAGGAACTCAGGGCTCACTAAGGAGTGGTATATTCATGAACAAATGAAACTGGAATATAGATATCACATTTTCAGGCCTCAGACAACCGACCTATAGTAAAATTGTTCCATTGAATCATCATATTGCAGAAAATAGACATGACATAAGTCTAACACTGACTGCAAAACACCCTAAGACCAGCATTCAAACCTTGTTGAACAATTTCCTAAGATGACTGATTATTCTGAATATTTTTACTCACTCTCTGGCATCTATATAGGTATTTTTTGCAACCAGTCGGTTCCAAGACTTATCTTGGTTATATGAAGCGATTCCTTTGATGACAGTGCCTTCAATCCTCATACATAAGTGTTTGTTAATATTCAAGCTCCACACGAATGGCCCTACCTTCATTACTGCATAGTTGTTGATCAAATTAATAAATTTGTTGCTTCCTACAAAGCTGTTGCTATAGGGAAAAACAAGAGAGCTGAAAATGGAAAAATCCAAAGACAAATGGTGCAAATTTATGAACCTTCACAAAAGAGTTGGAATATCGAAGGATACGTTCCAAACGATTTGATCATTGAGAACGATCTTGTTTCTTGCCACTAATAATGCGTCCCTAATGAGCAATATCAAGCAGCCAAATGAACTATTGGGATCAATTTCATTATCCTCCAACCATATCCATTGCTACGATAAACCACCATGCATAGATTCCCATGCCGCATTCCCACTGATCAATGCATAGAGAATCACCGCAAAGATAATAATATAACTTATTTCTTCAAACTTACAAGTTGCTCACAAGGTCTTTATGGGTCCTCGAGTCTTGCTAGCTGACGTAGAGAAGTGTGCACAATATGATATTAGCACTCTCACTGCTTCAAGGAGATTCAATGCAGATAGATCAAGACTTCACCACAATACATTCATTAGACATTGCCAAGCATTCAATTTCTCTCGTTACTCACAAAATTCAAAGAATGTCAACAACGATGATTTGAAGAAGGCTTATTGAATCTTGGCCATGAAACGGTATCCCAAAAAAATCCTAAACATCAAAAAGTAAGTGGAATCCAATTTCAAACAGAACTGTCTAATGTACATGCATCTATGTTGCATAGGTATGTAGCATACTTGAAAGGGGTGGTTGAGGTAACGCTTCTGTAGGAGGGATAGAGCATAGTAGCGGAGAGACAGGCCTAAGCATGCATGCCTGAGTGTTATGACTAGTAGATTAAGGACATTATGGGAAACATATTAATCTTTGTTTTCGTGGAGTACACAAATCAGTGATGTTAGACCTTAGAGAAGTAATTTATTTTCACTCTAATGCATGCACAGGATGGGAGGTTAAAAAAAACTCCATCGTTCACTAAAAGATAAATATTCTAGGTAAACTATGAAATACAACGCTAGCCAGTTATGGAATGCCCTAGTTGATGAAGAGCAAAAAATTAATGGTCACGGAATGCCACACAACTTGGCTTTGATACCATGTTAGACATACATGGATAAGACATAAGATATGAAAGATAATAATGTGGTTTCATTATTATTTAGATGATGTATATTTATAATACATTTTACATGGATAAGACATAAGATATGAAAGATAATCATGTGGTTTCATTACTATTTAGATGATATACATTTATAATACATTTTACATGATCGTTGGATTCCATATTCTAAGGTCTCTTGTAATTCCTTTGACTACTCACATTCCACACCAACCCTTAGAGGATTAAGTGTCCAGCAATTCCCAAGAAAAGACTCTGGAATATTTATACAATGATATAATTAATTGAACTCGATGGAAATATTCTAACTTAGAATTGATATTTAAAGTTTTTCTAGGAGATATTTCAATAATTTTATTGCAAGGATTTAATATTGAATATACAGAAAATAATGATAAATAAGACGACTTTAACCCATCCTCTATACCTGTTTCTTGAAAATTCTATCCAAAAAGAGAATGAAAAGAAAATTCTTGAGTACTTAAAAAAACCGGTTTAGAATTCACAAGAAAACTTACATGAATTTCAAAACGTACACAAGTTTTAGATTTTGCGAGATTGTAGGATTTGCAGATTGTTTGAATATTATATATTTCTCAAAATTTACAGGAATAACATTATGTTCATAATTAATAGAAATCGTAAAATTTTTAGATTGCTCATAATTTTCAAATTTTTCAAAATCCTCTGTTGTAGTTGATGTTCTAGATGAATTACCCTAAAATACTTTAGAAAATTAGGATGATAAATAAAATGATCAATTTGATTTTCATCATTATTTTCTTTGAGATTAAATTCTTGTTCAATGGTTAACAAAGGTTCAATTATTTTTTCATCTATTTCTTTTTCATCAAACCAATGAACTTTCTTTAATATTTGACTTTCCATTTTGGCAAGGGTTATAAAGTAATGTTTTTAATTTTGTCACCATTTTCTATTTTCATGTTTCCATAACGCCAACTAATATATGCATCAGCAGTTGCCAACCATGGTCTTCCCAAAATTAGTGGATGTCCTCCTAATGTGGATTTGGGTTGAAGGATCATAAATTCCACCAGATATGCCCAAGAGACAATAGAAACAATAATGTATTCTATAATTCACTTAGGTTTAATTTTTGATCTATCAACCAATTCTAGCATTTTTGGATTTGGTATAATGTTCTCTATTTCTAGGACATCCATGGTTTCTTTTGTCATCACATTTATGGAACTACCTAAATCAATGAGTGTATTAGGAATATAAAAATTGTTGATTTCTATTGTTACAACATGCATTTCTGGGTCAACATATTTTTCTGCAATGATTTTCGTTGTCATTAGGCTAGCCAATTTACCTATAACTTGTATTGTTGATGGATCTTGTTTCTTCTTTTCAGTTCTTTTAGTGTACAATTACCTTATTGTTTTGTTGTAAATTGGTATCTTTTATTGCTCTAAGTAATGGAATATTTATAGTAATATTATTCAATTCATCAATAATATCAAATTCATGTATGGTTTTTGATATATACGACTGTTCAAGAACCAATATCTCAGGAAATGGAGTTGTCCCAAAATTTTGAGGTTGTTCTTGCAAAGGGACAACTTGTTTCATTTCGGCTTTTAGTTTCTCCTATAAAGGGTATGTTTTTGTATTTTTTGTTTTGTCTACAGCTTCTTCGGTTTTTTCTTCAATTACCACTATATTTTTTGGGTTCACAACTCTACATGATCGCAAATTAGTCTCATATAACTCTATTGGACTATATTTTACTATTACAAAAAATTCTTATAATTTTACTATATTTTCCAGTAATTGTACAAATAATTCCTGTAATTTTATTGGTTTTTCTTGTAATTGTACAAAACTTTCTTGTAATTTTACTAGATCTATGAGATATGTAGGGAATGACTCAGATTCAAAATTACAAACAAGTTTTTGTATTTCATTGTTTGTATTTGTAACTGGTTGTGAAGGAAGTTGTGTAGGTCGTGGGGGTTGTTGATTGGATGGAAGTTGTAATTGTTGAGGTTTGGTTGTTGAGGAGGACTTGGTTGTTTCATTTGTGTATATGGTTGATATGGTTTTTTCTGATATGGAGGCTAAGGTTGTTGATACAGTTTTTTTTGGTATGGGGCTTGAAATTGTGGAGGATAAGGATGGGTAGGTATATTTCCATAAGGTAATCCTCTCCAACTCTGTTGTTACAATTATTTTTGAATTTTTGTGGAGGCCATTCCTACCATGGAATTGGAGCATTCCTTGTATTCTAAGGAATATTATAACAAGGAATATTTTTTTGATTAGGATCTTGATACATATCTGTTCTGTGTTGTTTCCAAGGTCTTCAAGGTGAAATATTGTATATTGATTCCATATTTCCAGAGTTTCCTTGGTAAGTCATTTTTACCTCATGTAATGTAGGACATTCTTTAGTCTTATGTGGATCTGAACAAATCAAACAAACTTGAATATTATAAAGAGGGAACTCTCTTACGAGATGCTTCTTTTCACATTTAGTGAAAAATATAAATAATACCGACTTGTTCTTTCTTCTTTTTCCTAATCTTTAAATAATTATTTGAGAATTAAGAGTGTTTAAAATATCAATCTTAAAAAACTCTAGCAAGTTTCCTAATTCTTCTCTACTAACACCCCCAGTGGTTGACTTAGTAACTTTAGAGAGAGGATTTCTTATGCTTGCACAAATTTTAGCTTTTCCTCTTAAATATTTCCTGCACAAATAACTAATTCTGTCAAATGAAAGATGAAAAATATCACCAAAAACCGTTAAATTAAGTATATCTATATATTTATCATGAATTTTGTTGGAACAGGGTCTCCTAACAAGCTGCGAAACCGGTCCATTTTGGTTATTTTTGTTATATTTAGTATGGCGCTGGGGTTTTGGGGTGGGTCAAAGCCCTGAAATCATTGTAATGGGGTTAAAGGGCAAACTAGGGGTCCAAAAGCCATGGGTTGCGGACCATAGGATTGTTAAAGCTAGAATGCTATAAATAGAGAAGGATTTTGGATTGTAAGAGGTAGGATTTGATAAGATATTGATATGATTTGTTTTGTAAGCGATCTGTTGGGGTTTTTGGGAACGAACTCCTACTGGCTGTGTGCGCGGAGATCCTAGTCCAGCTGTGTGCAAACCTTGCTATTGTGTGCGCAGGTTGGGAAGGGAATTGTAAGGGTGATGAATGAATGAATATGCTGGATTATTAGATCTGAATCTGTGAGTAATATTGAATGGATTTCTAATAATTATTGTGTTATGCATCTTCTGTCTTTACGTTGCGAAGGTCTGTATCTTGGATGATTGATCTATTATGTTCTGGTTATATCATGCTACGAAAGTCTGTGTATTGAAATAGATCTAGATCTGATCTGTTCGGGTTATGTACTGTTGTGTTAATGTTATAAGAAGTATATAATAATAGATCTAGTGCATGTGGATGTGATTGGATACATATTTAACCCTGCGCAGAGACACGATAATCTGAATAAACGTAGCCTGCTTTCCTTACCCTTCCTTTCTCAGGGTGTGAAAACTTGGTTCCAACACCCACCCATACTACTTTGGGTGAGACTGTGACCTGTGCAAGTAGGTCACTACCGAAAGGGCCAGTAGTATAGGGGTTTGTTGGCAAACCTTGCACACCAAACCTGGGTCAGGACCCCTCAAGCCAAAAAATGGTACCGTTGCTGAGACAGATCTAAGAACGGATCAGGTAGTGGCATCAGAGATCTGTGAAGAACTATCGGAACAGGCGAGAAGAAGATCGCCCTGCCTATAGACCATTGAGACCTGCACGAAGTCCACCAGCTGCCCCGACGCTAAACCATAGGTACCCATGGTGGCACACTTAAAATTACCCACCTTTAAAGGAGCAGTCGATGAGGACCTAGAACGATTCTGGTTCGTGGCCGAGTCGATATGGACGGTGCAAGGGGTGGTAAGTGATACTATAAAAAGGATACAACTATCCTTGGCTTTTGAGGAAAGGGCACTGGATTAGTATATGCAGTACATATCTCAAAACAGGAGCGCAACACTTCAAAATATTAAGCAGCCCTAAAATAGAAATTTCGGAAACCGAGATCTTATTCCCAACTCGTATCGGAAGTAAAGGAGTTCAAACAGGGGGCATCTGAGTCAGTCTGGGAGGCTGATCAGCGGTTAAAGAAAGCAATCCGGGAAGGCAAGTTCAAGTACGATGACAAACAACACACAAAATGGTTTATCACTATGCTCCTACCTCACTTACGTATGCCCATGGGCCATCAGACTTTTGAATCACAAGAAAAGGCCTTGGAAGATGCCGTGAAACTCGAAGCAGCACCTAAAGATGACACAAGGGAAGGCGTACAACAAATTCAGGAGCATCTCAGGGCCATGCACATGGAAATACAGAGCTTATGGATGGAACGAGGGAAGGGAGCAACCACGGACCTTTGGTGTGAGGAGTGTCGGGTGGCAGGACTGCATGAGACAACCCAGTGTTCGTGGATAAATAGAGGAGAATTGAAGTAGCAATGGTGCAATTTCTGCCGCTCTATGTGACACGATGAGCAGAATTGCCACACATATGACTTACTGGTAGATCGGGGAACCCTCTATAGGGTACAATCTGATCCTGCCTCTCTGAGATCCCCCGCGAGCTTTGGTGGCTCCCCTGCACAAGGCAGGGGGGCGGGGAGGGAGTGTTGGATGAGGACGGGGCAATTGATCTGCTACAACTGTGGAGAGGTAAGGAACTTCGCCCGGGACTGCTCAAATCCCACTAAACAGACCTGTAAATATTGTTGACAGTTGGATCATGAACTCGAAGACTGCCTGATTCTTCTAGCAAAGATTAAGGAAAAACAGTGTACCCCCACACGAAACATACAAAGAGTCAAAACAGAGCTAAGGAGCATAACGTGTAGCATGGTCACCCAAAAAGCAAGAGAGGAACTTGCTAGTTAGAAGGAACTAGCCCCCAGGAAGTAGGAATAACTGGAAGCCCCTGTGCGTCTTCTAGAAGAAGAAGTTGAAACCTTTTTGAAGACATGCTTGAAGCTCCTACGCAGCCCGCAGGCAGAAGGAAGTCTTCAAGCATTACTGCAGGACTGCGCAGCCCAGCCCAGCCTGACGACTAAGGTTAAGGAAGTACACCAATTACACAGCTATAAAAGGCACACCAGGAGAGAGATGCGCTTGACTGCACAGATTGGTGACTATGAGATAGATCAGGTTATTCTAGATATTGGATCTGAGGTGAATGTATTACCAAAAAAAACTTAGCAACGCATGGGAGAACCTAAATTAGACTGGTCCATCATCCAGCTACAAATGGAGAATCAAAAAAAGATCATCCCTCTGGGACGGTTGCCAAGGGTTATGGTTGATATCACAGGAGTAAAGGTCCTAGCCGACTTTGAGGTCATAGAAATTGTGGAAGATACAGACCCCTACCCTGTGCTCCTGGGGATAGACTGGGCTATCGATGTAGGGGGTATCATTAATCTAAAGAAACACAACATGGTGTTTGAGAAGAATGGGACACGTGTAGTAGTACCACTGGATCCCGTTGAAGGCACACGGTATATCGAAACAGCATATGAAGACGAGGAGCTCAATCACATCTACAGGGTGATAGCACAGGATGGGGGCCAGGATAATCCAGCAATAGGTGGAACACTCAGGGAGTAATTTTCTGATCCAAATGAAGAACTTGAGAAGTGGCAGACCTGACTACACGATGTTTCAACCCTACGGTGCCCTCGGATCACAAGGACACTCTACATCACTTCAGAGGTAAGGGACCTTCCCCACTTTAATGGGTCTGGTACTATCCAGGACTTCATCAGAACTTTAGAAGCTAGGGTGCCCAAGGATCAACAACTCTGGGTGCTCAATCTGGCATTGCACGGCACACCTGCCCGATGGTGGGATACCCACAAGAAGGCATTCCCAGACTGGGAGATGTGTCGGGATAGGATGGTGCTGCGATTCACACCCCCTACGGATGTGCGCACAAAGATATTCCTAGGGCCTGGAGATACTTGTGCGCATCTACGTATATGGACAACCAAGTGGGCTGACCGAACCCCAGACAAGTGGATCCATCTGTTTATACATGCCCTGGGCCCCATCCCCACTACTTGGTACTTAGATGACGAATTACGTCAACGGACCCACCATTGGGAACTATTAAAAGAGGACTTCCTCAACACATTCGGGCTCATTGGGGGAACATAAATTCTTGACGAAGCTCTGCAAGACATTGATGCATTTGCCTTTAAGAAGCCTCACCCTCACACCCCACCAACCATTCTGACATGGGAGGCCCAGATGCAAGACATAGTCAACTGTCGGAGCTTGGCGATTAAGGAAGAGGAGGATAACCCACAAAATCTCTCTGTTCTAGAATTTGAAGGGGAATGTACCATTATTGGACCATTTCTCTTAAATTTCCATGTAACGCAACCTCTCCAGCTACGCGAGGTAAATATTGGGACAAAAGAACACCCTAAGTTGGAGAAAATTGGGGACTATTGGGATGAGGGCACTATGGGCAAAGTCACCGGGCTACTCACAGAGTACTAGGACTTATTCCCTATAAATTTTTCTGAGCTCAAGTGAATTACAGGGGACCTTGGCATTATGCACATCACTCTAAAGCCGGAGGCACGACCCATCACGCAGCGGCCCTACCAGTTGAATCATAAATATAAACAAAAGGTCAAAGAAGAGCTGGACAAAATGTTGATCGCAGGTATCATCGAAACAGTTGAACAGTCAGATTGGATCAGCCCAATGGTTGTTCAAGAAAAAAAAACAAAAGGATAAATACGTATCTATGTGGACCTCTGAAAACTAAACGATGCCTGCATTCACGACCCCTTCCCTACTCCTTTCTTGGATGAAATCTTGGATAGCGTAGGTGGCCAGGATTCCTATTCCTTCACAAATGGATTCTCGGGATACCATCAGATCAGAATTGCACCAGAGGATCGTAGTAAGACCACCTTTGCCACTAAATGGGGCTCCTTCCATTACACGGTCATGCCCTTCGGTCTTAAGAACGCACCTACTATCTTTTCAAGGGTTGTAGTAGCTGTATTCAGAGAATTTATCCATAAGTTTTTGGAGGTTTACTTCGATGACTGGAAGGTATTTGGTTTAGTAAAATATCATGTCTCAAACCTATGATTAATGTTGGATGTGTGTCGAAAGCACCAGATCTCCCTAAATGTCAAGAAGTGCGTCTTTTGCGTATCGTTCAGAATCTTGCTGGGGAATATTGTTTGTCGGCAGGGTCTAATGGTTGATCCTGCGAAGATAGCTGTAATTATCAACCTGGAAGCCCCTACAACAGGGAAACAACTGCACTCCTTTCTCGGTCACACAGGTTATTACAGGAAATTAATTCAAGGATACGCCCTGATCACAACACCCATGGAAAAACTTCTAAAGAAAGATGTCTCTTTTTTTTGGAATGATGAATGTCAGAAGAGCTTTGAACTGCTCAAGGAGAAGATGATCTCTGCACCCATATTGATATTCCCTGATTGGTCGAAATAATTCCATGTCCATGTTGATGCGTCAGGTATTTCCTTGGGTGCAGTCCTTACACAGCCTGGTGAATTGATCATCCGGTTGCCTTTGCTAGTCAAAAACTCTCAGGTGCCGAACGGAATTACTCTACCACTGAATGAGAAGGACTAGCTATGGTGTATGCACTACAGAAATATTGACACTATCTACTAAGGGGGCACTTTAAGATGTTTATAGAACATTCGACTTTGAAATACCTGGTCAACAAGCCTGTGTTGGGGGGGAAGATTTGCCGCTGGTTATTGTTGTTTCAAGAATATGATTTTGAGATCATCGTGAAGCCTGGAAGTTTGAATGCAGGCCTAGATCATCTGTCTCGTATTGATAAAGGGGAAGAACTCACTAACTTGGACGAGGGCTTACCTGATGCATAGCTATTTACCATTAAGATGGTGGATGATCACTTTGTTGATATCCTTGATTTCCTTACTACGGGCCTAGCCCCTGCTGCGTATTCGGTGCAACAAAAAAAGGAGTTAGTTACCTGAGCGACAAACTTTACTATCATCGCAGGGTAGATATACAAACTAGGCGCCGATGAAATACTCTGCAGATACATATTAGAACATGAATGCCCCGCCTTCCTCGCAGAGGCCCATGAGGGAGTCGCTAGTAGCCACTACGCAGGCAGGGCTATAGCACAAAAGATTTTGAGGGCTGGCTTGTGGTGGCCTACCCTATATTAGTATTCCTACACCTATTGTCGAACGCGTGATACCTGCCAACGAACCATTCGCCCCTCACGTGGTGATGATATGCCGCTACAACATCAAATGGCCTTACAGGCTTTGGATAAATGGGCCATTGACTTTATAGGACCCATTAATCCACCAAGCAAGAAAACCGGCACGTGCTACATTATTACTGCCACTGACTATGTCACACAATGGGCTGAGGCGTAGGCTGTAAAGGATTGTACCACTGACACTGCTGCACACTTCATCTTTGAGCAGATTCTAACTAGGTTTGGCTACCAAAAAATCCTAATGAGTGACAGAGGTATACATTTTGTTAACCAAACGATTCAAGCTTTGAACAATGAGTTCCAGATCCACCATACCAAGAGTACACCATACCATCCTCAAGCCAATGGGACGGTGGAAGCGTTCAACAAAATTTTGGAATAGGAATTAACAAAGGTTTGTAATTCCAACTGTAGTGACTGGGATATTCACATTCCCTCAATCTTATGGGCTTACCAAACGACCTGAGAAAAGTTGACTGGTAGGACACCTTTCCGAATGGTCTATGGCAAGGAGGCCATCATGCCAATAGAATACGTTGTTCCTAGCCTGCGCATTACAGCATTCACAAATATGGAAGACTCCGATATCATAGAAGAACGCCTGGCGCAATTGGTAGCATTGGAAGAAGATCGATTTATTTCTCAGTTTCAACAGCAGGTACAAAAAGCTAGAGATAAATCCTGGCATGATCGCCACATTTGCCAGAAGATATTTGTTGCAAGTGATCTCATCTTGTTGTATGATAGCCAATTTGTGAAACATCCTAGAAAATTCTGGTAGCATTGGCTTGGTCCCTACATAATTCATCAGGTTACAAATGGCAGAGCGGTCTAGTTAGCTACCCTGCGCGGTGACCCCCTCCCTGGTTTTGTCAATGGAGGTCGACTCAAACCATACCAAGCTACGACTCTTGAGGTCACAGTAGTATCGTGACTCAGGACGAGTCACAAGATTGTGTTGGGGGACTGTTGAAACGAGGTCTCCTAAACAAGCTACGAAACCAGTCCATTTTGGTTATTTTTTTATATTTAGTATAGCACTGGGGTTTTGGGGTGGGTTAAAGCCCCGAAAGCATTGTGATGGGGTTAAAGGGTAAACTAGGGGTTCGAAAACCATGGGTTGCAGACCATAGGATTGTTAAAGCTAGAATGTTATAAATAGAGAAGCATTTCGGATTGTAAGAGGTAAGATTTGACAAGATATTGATATGCTCTATTGTGTAAGCTCTGTTGGGGTTTTGGGGAACGAACTCTTGCTGGCTGTGTGCGCGGAGATCCTAGTCCAGCTGTGTGCGGACCCTGCTGCTGTGTGCGTAGGTTGGGAAGGGAATTGTAAGGGTGATGAATGAATGAATATGCTGGATTATTAGATCTGAATCTGTGAGTACTATTGAATGGATTGCTGATAGTTATTGTGTTATGCATCTTCTATCTTTACGCTGCGAAGGTCTGTATCTTGGATGATTGATCTATTCTGTTATGGTTATATCATGCTGTGAAAGTATGTTTATTGAAATATATCTAGATCTGATATGTTCGGGTTATGTACTATTGTGTTAATGTTATAAGAAGTATATAATAATAGATCTAGTGCATGTGGATGCGATTGGATACATATTTAACCCTGCGCAGAGACACGATAATCTGAATAAATGCAGCCTGCTTTCCTTACCCTTCCTTTCTCAGGGTGCAGAAACCTGGTTCCAGCACCCAACCATACTACTTCGAGTGAGACTGTGACCTGCGCAAGTAGGTCACTATCGAAAGGGCTAGTAGTATATAGGTTTGTTGGCAAACCTCGCACACCGAACCTGGGTCAGGACCCCTCAAGCCAACAAATTCCTTTTTATAATACTATAAGAATTGTGTAAGAACTGAAATCATGTTGTTTTCATTTCTACGAATTATATAAGAATATTTATAAATAATATTCTAAGATTTCATCCTCTTGTTGCATCATTCTACAAATACCCTCTTTAGAATCCCTTGTTCTGCAATAGGTTTGATATTTCTTAAGAAATAATTTATTCATATTGTCCCAATATGAAATGGTTCCTTTTCCTAAACCCATGAACCAACATAATGCAACTCCTTTCAATGTCGTAGGAAATAACCACAATTTCTATGCATCAGTATTGTGAGCATAATTGTGACATAAAATATGAAATTAAAATCGAAAGGAGTTAGGGTCTTCATTTATCCTACCATAGAATATTGAAAATAGAGATTGTGGAATGTTCTTCATTCATATTTCAGCTCTTGAAATGTCCACAATGGGGAAGACAAATGTTGATTCCCTATCATCATCATCTTCTAGTGGTTTTCCATTTCTTCCTCCATTTCCATCTCCTCGACCTTCTCCACCATCTCTTTGTCCCCCTCCAACAATTCTACGTCCATTGATTTGGCACCTTCTATATTAGATCCTCTTTCCTCTTTTGTCATATCTTTGTTCCAAAATATAGTATAAATTGTATCCCAATATGTAGGAGGGGAACCAAAATGTGGTTACTACTCGATCATTGATGTATCACTTATGGAACTTGATACTTTTTTTCTCTCTTGAATTTTCAAATTTTATTTCTTCTCCTGCAAATATCTGAGTTTATGGGGAAAATGTATCCGGATTTTCCTGAAATTCTATATCTACCAATTCCAGGTGCTCTAAAAATCCCCCTCTATTGTCTCTTAATATATACATACGATATTTAGCTCAATTGGCTTTGTAGGGCACACTGTAGTGGTGGTGCAGGTTCTTACCTCCTGTCTTATATTCCTACTCTCCCATAATAAAAATGCATAATGTAGGATAGAGTAAAGATATTTTTCTAAATATTTTGTGTATTTTTCTCTTTTAACAAAACAAACTAAACTCCTGAGCACCAGTGCATTACACCTCCCCAACAACGATTCCAAAATGTCAAGTCATAAAGTGGCATAAATGAATTAACACTTATTTTTTCAATCGAGGTAGGTAAACTTTGAGGTGAAACGTGATATGTGTGAACGAGTTTTTAAACTACTTTATTATGAAAAACCAACCATAAAGCAAGTACATGTATATCCAAGAGTTGACAACAACTTAAACTGATTTTCAAACTCTTAAATTCAATTATGACTAGTTGATATAAGGTTTGCAGAATTAAAAATATATATCACTCTCTCTTACTAGATACTCTCTTTGAATTAATTGTTGGTCAAAATCGATTAAGGCTATAGTGAAAATGAATTTAAATGAAATAAACGTTATGAGTGGTATAAGGAAATTTCAATAAAAATAGTAAAAATCCTTATATTCTAAAATATAAACTAAGTCACCTTCCTAGTTGTTGTTTTAGGCATAATATAGATCTTATTATTCTAATGATTTGAAGTCAAAATCACTCCAAATATAAACTAAAGAAATTGATCTCATAAAATTACTGCAAGAAAAAAAGTATATACTTACATATATTGTGTGGAGTCTTGTGTGATTGCAAGATCACTACAGGGAATCCATTAATTATTACAAGAATTCCCGTGTGATTATAGGATTACTAGAGGAAACTACAACACACGACTACACATATTCTAAATAGTTATAGTAAAAACATAGTACACTCATTTCTCACATATATAAAAAATATTATGAAAAAAAATCACATCAATCATATCAAAACTTAATAAAACACATAACATAAGCATATGCAACACGTACTAGGGGGGCCTATTGGTCTATGTTGCTATTAGGGCTACAAGAAACTATTGCAACTTATATAATAGGTTGCATTAAGAAAAACCAGAGGTTCAATACAAAAGTGTATATTTGTATCAAAAGTCTCTTTTTTTTTTTCTCTCTCTAGCATGTATCTTCCTCACATATAAATTTTATACAAAATATTAATGTTTCACTGAGTTGCCAAAAAATAGGGTCAATCCATCGTTTCACACTATAAATACAGTGATACAAAAAAAAAAAAAAAATTATCTTCGCATAATATCCTCAATTCCAGAACGTGTATATTGTTTCCTAGGTTCTAGTGACGGATCCTTAGAGTGTTGGAGAATATTGTGGTAGCTCCCAAAAAGTTATGCATAACACGTTGATTTGATATGCCTTACTATATGTCCTTTGACTTATAGAACGAACAATTATGAGGAATTCAAATGAGTGTGATCGCATGGATAATCCTCCAAGTGTCGAAATCATTCTGGTCAATATGAAATTTTTACAAGAATTTTGATCGTTAAAATCTCGTGAGGACAAGATTTGACTTTTTTAATTAATTAGTAACAAGAATAAATCTTATTTTATAAAAATTTATAAATTAAAAAGAGAAAAATAATTCTACAAATGATTTTACCTTTAACTTTACCCTTTGAACGCCATATCTTAAAAAAAATTGGTAAAATGATATGGAATGAAGGTTCAAATGAAGGATATGGTGTCAAAAATGGGGTGGCCACATATATTTACATTTAATCACAATAAAGTGTATACGTTTTTATTGAATAGTTTTTTTGAATGTAGTGATGATTCTGCAACTAAATTAGTATTATCATCACTAGAGTGCATGACATAGTTCATCGAGTTTATAAGAGTTGATTAGATCCATTCCTTGTAGGTGAATGGTTCTAGGTTTAATATTGAAATTTATAGTCCGAGGCTTAAAGTCATGTCAAAGACATTTAGCTACAATGATTCAGAAAAATCCATCAATTGACAGAGACAACCAAAAGTCCATCGGGATTCTCTCATTCGGATCAATGAAAGTATCATGGTTTAAAACACATCTATATCAATGAGAGTTCAAGGGATAAATCATATCCAAATATATCCAAATTTAAGTTTATAAGTTGGACAATAAGGTATTTAGTTTGGATGCCACCAAAGAATTACTAAAGAGAATTGGAACTATTCAGATCAAAATTCATATCTAGACCATAAGTCATGCAGGGTGGACCTCATTCTCCACAAGGAGTGGATTTTTAATTTTTTTCCCTATTTGAACGCAGGGGAAGTGACCCAGGGTTCAAGAATATGCTAAAAAATCCCCCTCATATACCAATATTTTCAACTCCTACAAGCAGGTGAGGTCTCACCCAAGGTATGTTGATGGGTTTGCAGAACCTTTGAATGTTATCCAAGGAGACATGGGAAATGGAGATAACTTTGGCTTGATGTAACCCAACAAATCGAGTGTAGTTTCCATATGTCGCAGATAAACAAATTAAACATAAAATACATTTACAAGTCCTTACTGCATGCATTGGCATATTCCTAGAATTTCCAATACATATTTGTCGTACATAATAATATATGGTTCAACCAGAAAAATAAATGTTTGACAAGATTTCATCACATGTGCACAAGGAATAACTGCAACAATAAATAGTAAAAGGAATAGGGTTCATTCATTTATGGAGTGGCATAGTTATTTACAACACATAAATTATTCATACAGACAATAGCCACAAACCTTTCTCATATCCATAGTTCATTCATTGATTCCACCATTGACATAAAGCATATAAACAACAACACCATGAGTTTGGAACAAAATATCTTGACAACTCATATATATATATTAGACATCAAAAGGGAAAATAAACAATAGCTCCATATGTTCGACTGCAAGGTCTTAGACTATGATCATTCATATAATTCTAACTGGCCAACATCATTACAATACATAGAGTAGGTAATAGAAACAATTTGATCAATTATTGGAATTTTAGCATTATTATTCATAGAACTAGATCATAGAACAAGAAAAATATTAGATAACAATAGCAACACAAAACTAAACGAAACCAAAATAATGTTGAACAATAGAACATCGAACATAATGAAATCTAACAATTAGAACCCTTGATCACTAGCAATAGCTCCTTATATATCCTTGGTCTTCAATATTCAGCTTCATGGAATCTCCAACTAGCTCACCTAACCAGATTTACTTAATGAGTTGTAATTGTATGTACAAAATCTCATCCAATCATTGAACCATACCTAGATGAACCACCACCTCCTCCAATTTCTAACCAAATTACATAGCTGGAGGATACCCTATCAGCCAAGGAATATTTCAGTTACATCACAATCATTTTCGACCTTTGTCACACATCTATACAGTCTGTCGGGCATTTCCATGAATTGATGTGCACGATATTGACCACACTCTATGTAGTATCCCCTTGCTTAGCAAAAATTTTAAAAAGATTTCCCCTTTTCTTCTTAACCCCAGAAGTCCCCCAATGCTATTTGTGATTCTTCCCTGAGCAATTATGTCATTGTCATGCACTAAGGGAATGAAGGACTTCAACAATATTTACTTCAAACTTCTCAAACATGTATTTGGCCTTCTGCGCATAAGTATTGGTTGCTTCCACTATTCCAATGATGTTTGTGACAGTATCTATAGGTATATGGGTAATTTGGAACATGGGATCAGTCTTGGCAATAAGGTTATGTGATGTTTTATGTATCATATCAAGATCATTTGCAAGCTTCATAAGCTCATCCTGCAACTACTTGAACTTATGTACCAATTTTTTCTTCTCTCATATCCATTGGTTGATATTTCTATTCAATGTCATGCTCTCGATCATAAAAACTCGATGTTCAGTTGTGGGTAAATATATCGGACAATTTCATAAAGCTTCATTTGGTTGATTGATAGTCTAAATCCTTGAAACAAAATCCTTGAGCTCGACATTGTCTTTCATTTTGTTCCATAGCTCTATGCTAGCATCATATAGCTTCATTCAATCCTTTTCAATGTGACATGTACTCTCAAGAGATTTGGATGTTTTTGTGATTTTTCTCTTTAGTTGAATCTTCTGGTGGGGTAGTGGGCTTGATATGAAATTATAACTCCTCCATGTTTTCTTATATGTCATGAATGACCTCTTTGATATTTGATAATTTATCCTTAAGATGAGTGTCGATTTACAAAGAAGCACTAGGCATATTTCTATACAATTCATTTTCATGCCATTAGAGTGCCCCTTCTCTTTCCTTAGCATACTACTATGCTTCTTCCAACTGTGTTTCATTTCTTGCAGAGCCTAGTGCTTAGAAGTAAGATGGACTAAGTCTACTAAGACTTTTTGTGCCAAAAATTGTACTTTCTGGTAAACTAAATGTTTAGATAAATGCATTTCAAATTAATCACATCATAATGATTTGGTTGACATTTCAAACCATATAATGTAGTTCATCCTCAGGACAAGGTGAAGAAAATAATCGATCTCAATGAATAAATAATGTGTATGCATTAAATGTTATACAAAATTTAAAATAGGCATAAGAAATTGAGAACTAATCAAGTCTACCTAGGGAAAACTTCGCTTGTTGCTGGACATCAATTTCCATGAAGTGGATTGTGATCAGGGGCACAACCAAATTTCCAGGTTACGATCAAGTCACGAATGACTGTGATGGTTCCGGATGGATATTTTTCAAAGCATGTGTGTTGTTTGCATCTATCACTATTGTTGGCTCTGGTTCACTAGGAGTAGAAGTTTGTACCATGGATGCCTCGATCACTAGACACTGTTTCTCTAGTTATTGTTTGAACTGATCTCACAACTAAATTTCTTCTTGGGCAACCTTATCTATAGTTGTGACAAGGGGTACAGTCCCATGTTCTATTGCTTTCTTCAGTTTCTCCAAGTATTTCTTTGAAAAAATCGGTTGATTTCCCATTGTATTTTTGGCTTTATTTTTCTTCCTCATACCCTTATGCTAATTTGGTAAAGGGCCATTTCTTGCCTCCCGATGAAACTTCTTCTTCCTTAAAGTCTCGCTACGATGTGTTGGTATGCTCTTACTTTGGCTCCTACGGTAGACGATCTGAAATGACTATATTAGTTTTGTTGTGCTAAGTGTATTTTCAGTTTATAAACCTATGCATACTTCTCTCATTAGTTTGCTTAAGGATTAAGGATTTAGAACATGAATTGTAGATGATTTTAGGTGAATTAGAAGCATAAAAAAAGCTTAAATAACACTAAAAAGTAGTTTAAAACAAAGAAATAAGTCACCACATATAATTTACATAGCAGGCATGATGAAGCAGTTCACCCTTCCTGGGCTACATCTGCTGGTCGAACTCCCAATGGCATGTCCATCTTTCATTATGCTCAAAATTTTGAAAATACATGTAGTTAAAAGCCTCTAATGGTTATTTTATTTTCACCAATGGATCTAGAATGCTCCAATTAGTCAAAAATGACTCTTCATTCACTTAGAATGGGCAAAAATTGAGTCTCCTACTCTTTTGCCCAATTACACCTAGAAAAACTCCACTAAAAGTGGAGAACTCCACTTAACTGGAGTTAATTTAGTAAATCCTACCAAAATTTAGGCACACTCCAAATATGCTGTCGAAATTAACCATCACATTTAATGTCAGTGGTTGGGGTGGCCACATGCCAACCCAAAACTCTGCGGTGACCGCAACTGTCGACGGAACCAAAGGCTTAAACTACGGTTTGAACTTGAATCGTGGTTGAAGAGATAGGTTAAGCAGAGATCGCACAGAGGTTTCAACCGTTACCATTGCATGTGATAATAATTACAGATAGGTTGGTGGTTGTCATATACTGTCGTAGGTTACATTTTACGTTACCGTTGCAATGTTATATGTGACCAACCACTCCGAGGACCGCTGGCGAGTTGGGACCGTCGGCGGCCCCCAACCCCCAAACTTCAATACAATAAAATTTAACATAAACCTGCGATCAGTTAGGGTAAGAACTACTCATGCAGCTCGGGCGGTGTGGTGTGTGCGTGCTCTATCGGAGGTCACGGGATCGAGCCCTGCGGACCACTCCGAAAATTTTTAATACACCAATTAGGGGGCATGTGGCAGCGTTAGGGCTAGCCACGTGGCACCCTTGAATTGTTCCTCCAAAAACTCCATACAACCAATTAGACAAATAAAATTTCACCACTTGTCATCTTGCAGTTGGCATCCACCTTGCTGACTGGGTATCCTAGTCAAACCTGTCATAATTTTACCTGTTTGTATTTTTTATCAGAACACAATATCTCCCTCATACGTCATCGGTTTTGCGAACTATTCAGGGTGTCAGAATTAGAAAGATGAGATCTATGAAACCATCCCAGTTTCAATCCAATCCTGTAACTTTTAATTTTGAGAAAAAATTATGAACTCCTGATCAGTAGAGGCTCTGTATGGGTCTCTTGTTGTGACACAATATGCCTCCATTTTTTAGCATTTTTTTTATCTATCTCTATCTATAGAGCATACATAATTTAAGTTTATGTATCTAGATGGAGCACCATCCAATGACTGCTGCGATGCAAAGAATTGAAGTCCTAGGAAGAGTTGCAGAGAGAAAAAACAATCTCTATGGAGAAAACCATATGTTGGGGCACATGCACCTTACTGTAAGCTTCTCTAGAAAAACTTGAGGAGTTTGGGCTCAATGAAGGATGCACCAAGGAACTATCAAGATTACACTAATTAACATAGGCCAAATTTCTTCTTCCATAGGAGAGTCTTGTTGTTAGAGCCTAGGAGTTTGCAATTTGACCTATTCTCCAACCTGATCAAGAGTGATGCTAGGTTGAATGCAATTGAAAGTTAGGGTCACCTCATTGAATACCATGCTTAATGAAGATGAGTCATTCCTAGTTTCAGAAAGCAAGGTCAGGTGGGAATTTTTCGAAACAAGACCCCAAAGGACGAAGATTTGATAGACATTGGTTTGAGCTAGAAGAGATGCCATTCAAAGTGTGTTGGAAAGTTGAGGAGGAGCCATCCTCGTGCTTGAACCAATATTCATATTTGAACATTTAAGGAGGAATGCTGCCATGTCCCTCATCTATATTGCCAGATGGGATGGTGGCAACCCACCTCCTGCCTTCACTCATGCTAAACAAACCATCCGAGGAATAATATACGAATAGATTATTTATATTAATATATGCTATAAATTATTTTAAAATATTTTTATATGTTACTATAAGAATAAATATATTCCTATACAATATATGATATAAATTATTTGAAAATAATTTTATATAATAAATTGTTATTAATAATAACAATATCAATATTATTAATGTATTTATAATATTATGAGGCCTTTGATTTGATCCTTTATTAATTCGTGTACACTTTAATGAGAACATGGTGTCGCAAGTGATTATAATGATAGTGCACCTAATGATTATAGTGGTAAATGATTAAATTCATCTAATAATAATAATAATAATATATTTTAAATTTATTTATTACATTAATAATATTTCAATATAATTTAATTATCAAATAAATATATTTAGTTTAAATAAAATTTTATATTGATTTTTATTTGATATATATATATATATATTACAATAAATTATAATATAAATTTAATTATTAATATTTTGATAAAAATTTCTATATAGTTTTATATATTAGTTGATATTTTATATTTCATTTAGTAATTATATACAATTTATATTATTAGAATATTAAAAATAGATTATTTTTAATAAATATTTTTATCTTTAATAATATATTAATTTTGTATTAATTATTTTAAAATGATTTTTATATCTTAATTTTAATTTTTAATTTAATTTAATTTATTATTATTTTGTTAAAGTTAAATCTATTTCTCCAAAATAGAAAATTACATAAAAAAGGAGTCACAAGTCATTTTGAGCTCTCTCCTGGGAGACTAGACCACAACTAAAATTGTACCATTCAAAGGTAGATACGAGACATATAGTATCTAGTATAACTGAGTATAAACATGCCTACACTAAGGTGCTATCCTATCTATCCAAATTCATAAACATTTACAAAAGGAAATCCATAAGCATGAACATAAACTATCACACAGTGAGGGGAGTGGTTCCAAATTCAAGCCCTCTATTAGTATATGGGTTTTTGGGTCTGCTGGAGGTCTAGGAATTGCAAGAGGGATGGCGAGGTGTTGTTCAATTCACGCTAGACTATGCTCCATTATATCAAATCTAGTGAACATATTTCTTTAGATGACTCTGCATGTGGTCCAAAGTCTATAACAAGTCCCTCCTTGACTCCTGGCTATACATAAGCATGTGACCCAAGAGGAACTTCATTTGCCAATATAGATCAATTTATTTCATGTACTGGTTTTCTCTGCTCTACGTTTGGCCCATATCAATAATCCATTCTCCCCATTCAACCCTCACTTCAAAATTCAAGAGATAAGTTTTTTGAGATGAAGATTCCATTTCTAACTAGGTTAACTCTTCTTGTACATGCACAAGAATATGCTTAGGACACCTTGTAGAAAATCCAACTACTCTGTTATGAAGGTGGGAGCCATCTCTATGGGATCAATCTTTATAGTACATGCAACACTTCTTTGTACACGACCTCTTTTCCTCAAAATATTATAATTAACCTCTACATCCTGGATAGAAAGTGATGCAATTTTCTGGGTAAAAGTATTGATTATTATTAGTTGAGACCATTGAGAAGGCTCCACTACCCTCTATAACTGTTAGCAATATCCACTCACTACCCGAAGATAAATGCTTTAATTTCCAATTCTCCCAACCTGAGAGTAACCCCCAACCCAATTTCAAATGTAAATTCTGCCACCTTGGCCGCACTAATGAAAGAATGACAAGGTTATCTCTTCCTTCAACCCCTCCGCCAAAATATAATTTCAGGCTCTTAGCAAACACACGATATAATTTCACAACCTTGATCTTACTTCTACCTAGAGGAAACCCATCCTAGACCCAACATGGCCAAAGGCTAGAGTAACTGATTTCCCCAGAAACTCTACTCCAAATACCAGGCCCAACAAATTCCCTCGAAATTACTAAGAAACAATCCTCTATACTTGTCACAAAACCTTTGCTCCCCATAGAGTAAATATCAGTGAAATTTCACTTCAACCTCTATTCTCTATTTCACTTCCCACTCGTAAGTGAGGAAACAATAACAAACAAATAGAAAATACCAAATTTCTCTAATAACCTAGCCAATAATAAGGGAAGCTCCCCACTAAGGTTATAGGGGAGAAAAGTATACACAGAGAACACAATAAAGTTTAAGAAACCAGAATAGTAATTACATGGTAGTGTCGTGAGAGGGTTGCATCATGTATATGACCAATGCAAACTCAAGCCCCACCTCCTTATCATGTTACTAAGTTTTATGCCCTCCATGTATGCCATATGGTGAATTCCATAATCCCCCATTTCTCTGGGGAAGGGATTTATCAGACTGACTTCCCTTTTCCAAAAGCTAACAAAAAATTTCAATTCTTCAGCTATTTCCAAAAGGAAAATTGTATTTAAAATACAATTCACTATAAGTTTTCCTTTCCCCTTCATCTTTATGTTTTTCTATCTCACCCTATTTTGTCGTCCTTCCTTTCATTATTGTGCTCGAGGTTATAGTATCTCTTATGAGAATAACTACCATGTTAAAAAACCTAATTAATGTCCTCCTCAAACGAGAAATTCCATTGAACCCCTTCACTTGGAACCATTCCCATTGGTGATTTGATGGGATCATTAAAGTTGAATGCAGGCTAGAATTGTTTCCAAGGACAACTCTACTAGCTATGAAATCCACTATACACACTTCATTAACTTTCCTGCACATCATATACTTTGTATCCCTTCCACAGGAAATTGTTAAAATGTCTACAAGTACTAGTTTTCTCTACTCCGCGTCTACCTTGTATCCATAATCCTTTCTTCCCATTGTTCCCTCACTTTAGTGTCTAAGAAGAATTTTATTGAGACAAAGCTTCCATTTATGACCAGGTTAAATCTTCCTACACATGCATAGGAATCTGCTCAAGATGCCTTGTATAAATTCCAGCTACTCTATTATGAAGGTGGGATCTGCCTCTACAGGTTCTCTCTTCATAGTATGTAGCACCTCTCTATACGCAAACTATTTCCCTTGACATATTATACTTAACCTTAATTCCTTGGATAGAAAGTGGTAAATTTTTCTAGGTAAAAGGAATGATTATTATCAGCAGAGACCACTGAGAAGGCTCCACTACTTTTTCGTAATTGTTACCAACATCCACACACTACTGAAACACAAAAATATTTAATTTCCAATTCTCCTAGGATTAGAGTAACCCCCAACCCAATTTCGAATGTAAATTCTGCCACCTTTCCCATAATAATGAAAGAATTCCAAGGTCGTCTCTTCCTTCAACACCCCCACCAAAATATAATTTCATGGCCCTAGAAAACACATGATATACTTTCAAAACCTCTATCCTACTTCCACCTAGAGGAAACCCAAACCAGAACTAGCACAGTTAGAGGTCAGAGCAAGCAATTTCGCCAGAAACTTTATTCAAAAGTCCAAGGCCAACAGTTTCGCTTGAAATTACTATGAAGCAATCCTACAAAATTGTCAAAAAACCTTTTCTCCCCACGAAGTAAATATCAGTACAGTTTCCATTTAGCCTCCATAATCTACTTTTCTTCCCACTTAGAAGAGAGGAAACAATAGAAAATAAATATTCAATACATAGTTTCTCTAATAATCCGGCCAATAGTAAGGCGAGCTCCCCATTGAGGTTAAAGGGGAGAAAAGTAACACAAAAACAACAAAGTTATGGAAACCATAATAGTAATTGCCTAGCAAAGTCGTGAAAAGTTTGTTTCTTATACATGAGCATTGCAACCTTGAGCCCTACCTCCTTATTAAATTACTGAGATAGATAACCTCCATGTATGCATTGTGGTGAATTCTAGAATCCTCCCTTTCTTTGGGGAAGGGATTTATCAAACACAAAATTTCCTTTCTTTAGCTATTGCCCATAGGAAATTGGTCTACAAACTACAGTTTTCTATATGATGGCCTTTCCACTTTTGTCTTTCTTCCTTGCCTCTCTCACCCTATTCTACCGCCCATCCTTTATCTATTGTGCTTGATCCGTATTTATGTAGGAACACAACAGAATACACATATAACCATAAATACAAAGATGCAGTGGAAATAACACTCCATTTCATTAATATCAAAGAACTAAAATTTTCTTGCAGACAGAATGGAAATAAACTAGCTAGGGCGTTGGTAGCTTATAGCTGAGAAGAGATATGGTGGCTACAAGCATTTGAACTATGTTACAATGAGGCATGAGGGCCTATTTATTATTGAGAAACAATGGAAAACCATAAACATCCAAAAACCTAAACCTAGAAGATGAAGCGCCAAAACTATGGGCCCCGTTTGGGTAAATTGGTACATCAACTTCTCAGGGACGTAACTTTGTCATATGATCTTCGTTTGACACACACCATACCTCATTAGAAATATCTATCCAAGGAATACAATTTCCTGCAAATTTGCTCTTGTTTTTCCCAAAAAACATTGTTTAGGGCCTCAAAATGGCTCTGGAAGTTCAGGACCCAAAAAAATGTTAAAAATAGTAAACTGTGTTACAATTAAGGAAACTGGAAAAATGAAAGAAACAATGGTGGGGCCCCAAGTGGAATAGGCGAGTGGCCACCAATATCCTCCTGGATCATTCCTCCCCCATGAGAAGAGGAAACTTCTAATGAACTTGGTCCCTGATGAACCACTTGCCTTGGTGCAGGAGTTGGCCAACTTTGAAAACTCAATACAGTTGGATCTTTTGTTGGTGTGTGTTCTTGATTTTCCTGTCCATGATAAAATATGTGGTATCTTGTTCCATGCAGTCTAGGTTTAACTCTATTGATGTGATTTGTTCTACAATGTTGAGGAGTCCAATAGAGGTGGGAAGTATGGCCGAAGGCGGTCCACATTGAATACCGAGTGCAGACCAAGGAATGGTAGAATACTGAGCTCAAAGGCATTGGTCCCTACAGCCTTGGTGATGGTGTAGGACCCATATTGGAGTGGGTGAAGCTTGCAATGGGGTTTAGTGATTCACTCATTTTGCAAATGTAGCCACACTTTGTCGCCCACCTGGAAGTTGTGTGGCACCTGATGTTGATCATGAGGTTGCTTGTACTTAGCATTCCCTCTGTCCAATATTTCATGAACTTGTTGGTAGATGTACTGAATGCACTCAATGAAGTTGTTTTCTTTGTTAGCTTCATACTGGACATGAGCCAAATTAGCTTGAGTAGTTGCAAATGGAATGGCTACATCAATGGGACATAGTAGATGGAATCCCAAGCTCACCTAAAAGGGGTTGTGGCCGGTTGCGCTTTTCAGAGCCCGATTATAACTGTTTTGTACATAGGGAAGGCTCTCATATCTTGTGTGGGGATGCTTTGAATTGTACATGCACAGAATGTGTAAAATCATCTTGTTGATGACCTGTGTCTCGCCATCAATTTGGGGATGGAAAGATTTGGACTTGGTGAGCTTGGTGTCCAACATTGACCAGAGTCTGGACCAAAATGTGTTGAGGAAAATGTTGTCCTGATCTGATATGATAGACTTTGGGATCCCAAAGTGTACCCACACTCGTTAAAAGAAGAGTTTAGCAGTGGATTCTGTTGTGGTATTCTTCTTGCAGGCCACTATAATGGCCATCTTCGAGAATCCGTCGATGAGCACAAAAACATAGTCATTTCCATGCTTAGTAGAAGGAAGGCGCGACATGTAATCCATGGACATGGATTCCCAAGGTCGACTAGGGGTAGGTAGTGGAGTATATAGGCCTTACTTCTTGATGGTTGGTTTGGAAATGGCGCAAGCAGTGCATGATTTGATGTACTTCCCAACATTCTGTCGAAGGTTTAGCCAATAGAAATACTTTTGCAATACTACCACTATTTTCTCGACCCCAAAATGCCTAGCGACTCAGCTGTAGTGCGCTTCCCAAATCATCTTGACACGTTTGGTTGAAGGAATAAAAATGTGTCCCAGGTGACATAACAGTGCATATTGGAGGTGAAAATTTGGAACTTGCGTACCCTCCAAGAGTGCCTTGTATGTGTGGCCAAATTTCAGATCGCTCTAGTAGAGAAGTGACCAATCAAAAGTCTCATGCCCACAAGAGTTGAGAATGGTGGTTAGTGCCACGGTCGTTGGTCGGCTAAGGAAGTCTGTAAAATTAGTGGTGCTTCCCTTCTTGTACTTGATGTTCAAATTAAATTGCTGCAGATATGTGGACCACTTCTTATGGTGATCATTCTGAAACTTCCCTTGTGTCTGTATGAACTACAAGGGTTAGTGGTCCATGTGGATGACCGTTTCCTTACCCAAAATTTAATGCTTCCATTTTCAGCAAGCCTACACAATGGAATGCATTTCTTTTTCATAAGTAGGATACTTGAGGACTATGTCAGACAATATCTCACTGTGATATGCCACTGGATGCCCCTGTTGAGTAAGAACTGCCACGATAGCATAGTCAGAGGCATCTATCTTGATCTCAAATGGTTGTTGCAAATCTGGTAATGTAAGCACTAGGGTAGAGCAGAGGCGATGTTTCGATTCTACGAATGCCTTGTGTTTAGGTTCTGACAAAAATAATTTCACTTTCACTCCTCCCTTGGTGACTTTAATCAAGGGCCAAGTGATATCAGAGAATCCCAACACGAACTTGCGGTAGAAATTAGCAAGACCCAGAAATTTGCAAAGATTTGTTAGAGAGGTCATGGCTAGCCAATCCCGAATGACTTGGATCTTGATTGGATCCACATGCACCCCTTTTTCATTAATAATGTATCCCAAATACTAAACTTGGGTCATGCTAGAAGTTTACTTCTCCAAATTGGCACACAACTTGTGTTGTCACAGTGTTTGGAGGACCTGTCGGATGTGGTGGAGGTACTCTTCCCAAGTCTGGTTGAAGATCAGGATGTCATCCAAGTACACTACTAAAAATTAGTTGGTGAACGGCCGCAAGATGTCGTCCATCATCCTCATGAAGATTGCGGGAGCATTCATCAACCCGAAAGGCATGACCAACCATTCGAAAAGGCCCTCCTTGGATTTGAAGGCAATCTTCCACACATCAGAGGGTTCGATTGGTACTTGGTGATACCCGGACTTCAACTCAATATTGCTAAAATCTTTCGCCCCTGTTGATTTGGTCCAGAAGATCATCAATCTGTGGGATCAGGTACTAATTCCAGATAGTGATCTTGTTCAATTCCTGATAGTCAATACATAGTCTCCAAGTCCCATCCTTCTGCTACATCAACACTATCGGGCTCCCACAAGTCGATGAACTCGGCCAGATGTGACCTTTATACAACAGATACAAAATCTTCTTCTTGATTTCATCGTTCTCCACAACAAAGCACCGATAGATTAGTCCATTGGGCAGCGACACACCTAGGGTCAGATCGATGGGATGCTTGACCTGACAATGTATAGGCACCCCTGTGGGTGAGGTGAAGATGTCCCCATACTCCTCCATGACCTTGTCCATTTTTTTTTTCATGTGGAGGAGAATTGTCTAGAAGTCGTCGCCACATTCTTCTTCTTTCCCTGGGGGCGGATCATCAAGAAAATAGATTTCCCAGTTTTGGAAATGAGTTTACCACATTGTTTTGCAGTAACCAAAGAGATAGTGGAAAGCAATGGTACCTCTAGTATATTGTACAACTTATTTCCAAAAGTAACAATAATAATGCGAGGTCGAGACTCATACACATCATGTCACTTCTACAAGTATGGTTGGCCTAATAATAGATCACAAACATCAAGAGGAGAAATGTCACATAATACCTCATCCATGAAGGGCTTGATGCTGTAGGGAAGGTGGCACTAATGGTTGACATGGATATCTTGTCCTTGGTGAAGCCACCCAATGGTGTATGGTTGTGGGTGTGTTGTGGTCAATAATCCAAACTGATTCACGACCTCTGCTGAAATTAGGTTATTTTGGCTCCCACTATCGATAATGAACTATAGCGGGGAACCCTTTACCTGCATCTAGGAGTGAAAGAGACACTCCTCCTCCTCTAGATCTTTCGGTTCCTCCTTCTAGATATTCACAGTGGCAATGGTGGAATTGGGCTCCGCATCAATAATATGCTTCCATTTTTCATTCCCCTTGTCGGGTTCTGATTCAGAGTCGGAGCATGCATCTGATTCAGAAGCTCTCATATCGGCCACCAGTGACTGTTAGCCTGACACTCACTTGTGTTGTGAGTGGAGCTCTTATGGTACTCACACCACTTTCCCATGTCCTTCTTCGGCTTCACGATGTTGTTATTTGCTTACAACTTTGGCAGGTTGTCTTGGACCATTGTGCCTTGGATTTTTCCTTTGTTCTATGGTTTAGGGGAACCTTTCCCTTGCTTTTGATTCACAAATCCAAAGTCTCACTTCTTCTGTTTTAATTTATGCTCAATCTTGGCAGCATATCGGTACATCGTACCAATCGAGGAGATGTTAAGAAAATCCATTTCCTCTTGAATGTATCTGTGTAGACAACTACGGTACTTTAGCACCAAATGTTTCTTTGAATATTTGATACCCAACTTTGTGCGCATGGTATGGAACAGATTTGTAAGCTCATGACATCTTGATCCCTTTTATACCACAACATAGTCCATTGTATGTACTTGTCCTCATAACTCCCCACGGGATAATATTGTTCCTTGATGCCATCTCAGAAAGAATTGCAAGTGGTTACAATCAAGAACAGAGAGGTTTCCCCCTTTTCCATTTTCTCACAATAGGTTTCCCACCTATCCTTGACATGGGGGGTAGCTTTGAGGAGTGAAAAAATAATCTTCTCCTGGTCAGAAAAGTCCTGAATTGAAAATATCCTTCTAATAGATTCAAACATCTATCTATGACATATGCATATATTTGGCCCTCAAATATGGGAATATCAAATTTTATTTGTACCTTAAAAGGATTTATGCCTCTAGAGTGGTTGATGGATGCTGATGTGTTGTCGGTGGGAAGTCGTTGAAGGATCTAGGAAAAGTTATCCATCATCCCATTCCTTTTTTTTTCGAGGGCCTCCTCAAGAAATATTTTGATAGGATTTCCTGATCCCTCATCTTTATTTTCATCCCCCATGGGTGACCATCAGGGTTGTGAGGCTGATATTGCAAAGGTTTCAACTAGATCGAGCCCTAAATCTTTATACCCCGACCTCGTTGGGGACATGCAAATAAGGATCGAGAAAGAGAAGACTGATCTGATACCACTGATCCATATTTATGCCGGAACACAACTGAATACACATTTATCCATAAATACAAAGATGCATCGGAAATAACACTTCATTTAATTAATATCAAAGAACTGAAATTTTCTTACAGACATAATGGAAATAAACTAGCTAGGGCGTTAGTAGCTTATATCTAAGAAGAGATGTTGTGGCTACAGGCCTCTGAACTGTGTTACAATGAGGCTCGAGGGCCTATTTATTATTTAGAAACAATGGAAAACCATAAACATCCAAAAACCTAACCCTAGGATATGAAGCGCCAAAACTATGGGCCTCGTTTGGGTAAATTGGTACATCAACTTTCCGGGGACATAACTTTGGCATGCGATATCTGTTTGATGTGCAACATACCTCCTTAGAAATATCTATTTGAGGAATGAAAATTTTGATGTGAGGAACATCAAAGGAACTTCCATGTTGCTCCAAGTTTTACCAAAAAACATTGTTTAGGGCCTCAAAATGGCTCTGGAAGTTTAGGACTTGAAAAACTGCTAAAAATAGTAAAGTATGCTACAATTAAGGAAATTAAAAAACTAAAAGAAGCAATGGTGGGACCCCAAGTGGAATAGGCGGGTGGGCACCAATATCCACCTGGATCAGTGCTCCATGCTACAATATCACTTATGATATTAACTACCATCTTACATAACCTATTTAACATCCTCCTCACATGAGCAGTGCCACTGACCCCCTTAGGTTGGCACCATTCCCATTGGTGCTTGGATGGGATCATTAAAGTTGAATGAATGTTAGAATGATTTCCAAGGATCACTCTACCAGTTGTGAAATCCCCTACACACACGTCAACCTACCTACACATCATATACTTCATATCTGATTCCACACGTGAAATCATTAAACTCCATACTGTGTCGTATCATCTAGCACGAGGAGAGTTTAAAGTGAATGGTGTTAGATTTTTCCACTTGCAGGGGGAATGTTACCACATCCCATTCCCTATTGATAAAGTGGGGTAATGGAAACCCCACCCCGCCTTCTCTCCATTATACACCTCATCTGGGGAGGATATGTCCTCTGGAATCATCTTCCAGCAAGATTGTTTGATAGGAGATGTAGGACAACAATTATAGGCCTATGCTAAAGGTATATATTTTTCCATCATCCATAATTTTCTAATATATCTACAAACTTATTTCCTATTTTCCTTACATAGCCTAGAATGAGAGTTGAAATACTAGCGATGAGTTGCCTAACATGTTCTAGCATGAATTCTTATCTCGAACTTCTCAAAACCTTGTGGATATGGGATCATGCTTGTAACCCGTGAACAATATTGATGATGATTTGGGAATCCACTTCTAAATAGATTCTTTGGAATCCTTGGTTATGGGAATATTCCAATCCCATTATTAGTCCTGATAACCTTGTTACATTGTTTATGTTAATGTTAATAGTCAAAGGACTTTCCAATATGGAATCTAAATATACCTCCATACCCAGTGGGTCAGGGATTGTGCTTAACTACACCATAAAAATTGAGTTTAATGATAGATATGAAAAGATAAATCATAGGTGGGGGGGGGGGGGTGGCAACCATGGATATCCCCTTAGGGATGTAGGGGAGCCATTCTTGAATAATCTTGGATTCACCTCTTGAAACATGTCAATCTTGGGATGTCCATGCTAATGTAAGAATTGTTTCCTTAATTTTTTTTAATAAATGTGTTCCATATGGGTTCCACTGTTGATGCCTCCCCTTTGAATATCCTCTTATTGTGTTCCATCCAAATGACCCAGAGAAAGATACCAGATGCAATTAAGTATAGGGTTAGGTTCTAGATGCAATTAAGGATAGGGTTATTGAAAGCTTTCATCTACTGACTTCTTATAGTATTATGAGGACTCTCTAGAACCAAATTTGATCTATATAGGAACTCCCCTAAATTATTCCAAATACCATCAAAGAAAGAAAAAAGGCTAAAAATATGCTCCAAAGTTTCACTATTCAGTAAACATAAAGGGAATCGAGAGGATCCCTAAATATTTCACTTTTGAATATTATCCCATGTGACGGGTTTATTTTGTACTAACAACCATATGAATATTAATAATTTGGTCCATAAATGGTTTTTCTAAATAATTTTCCATACTTTTTCTACCGAATTTTTTTGATGACCTTATTATATAAGATAGGCTTCCTTAATGGAGAAGGTGCCCTTGGAGCCGTAACCCCATTTGAGCTTATCATCTTGAAGTGACATAGGGATTCATCGATATTGAAGATCCTTCTAGAAGCTATTCCAAATATTATTTTATTTTATTTTGGGGTTCTAATTCTCATGACTCATCCATTTCCTGGAACACTGATCTTGCACACCCTCCTCCAAATACTCCTCTATTTTAATTTTTCCTTGGGCAGTCATTTGCATTCTCAAACTTTCAAGGTCCACTTGATTTTATAAATTTGGAAATTGTTGCCACGAATCCTCCCAAAAAGTGTTGATCTCCCATTCTTGACCTCCCATAACTATTTTTTTTGAATCAAACCCATTCCCTTATTTTCCAGGGCCCAATTGATGAGTTGTGAGAAAAGAAACCATAGTGAATCAATTGTTATGGGGGAATTCTAGGTGTATATTTTTGGGTCCAAATAACCTTCCAAAGATCCAAACCTACTTGAACCCATCTCTAACAGATTTTTTCCTCAAGCATCGGGGTCACGCAAACCTCACTACTATATATAGGAAAAGAATTTGACAACATAGTTAGTTAGCATGGCCTGTACTGTCACAAATTACAAGGAAAATGCCATTTTTTGTTTTTTTTAAAAGTGTTTGTGTTCACCGGTATTCAAATGGATGATGAATAGGTTGTCAATATTCCATAGATTTATCTATATGACATCTATGTTCCAATGCAAATAATATGAACGTTATGTGACCATTTTTTTGACAAGCCATATTTGACTTTGACTAGTCAATGACCGTCGGAATTTTGATGATCAACAAAAATTAATTATCCCTCATATAAGAGATGTTGTGACATCTTTGATATAATCACAATAACTTTGAAAGGCTATAAGGTATTTTTCGTGAGCGAAAAACATATATATTTTTAATATATTAATGGCATTGGGAAAAAAAAAATCTATATATTATCAATTGAATTACAAAAATATAATATTAGATTCTAGTTACATGACCACTCAATTTTATAATTGGCGAGGGGTTGATGATGGGAAATTTTATCTCTCTTTTACTCTTTGTGGGTGCACACGTTTGCGAAGAATTTCATATGTTATGGATGATAGACATTATAGGAAGAATCAACACATTGAAGGGGGGAACATATATCGTCTAATGGTAAGTTATTTATGAATCAATATTATATATAATTTCTTTATATTAATTGTATTTGTAAATTTTTTTATTGTTATAATTTTGTTTTGTAGACTAATTTCATGTGATTGTGTGTAATTATTATAAATTCAAGGTGGTCCCTTAGGTACCGTGATATGGATGTGCCAAGTAGTAGTACTATAAATGATGTTCTACAAGCTAAGGAACACATAGCGAATATTGAATATTAAGACAAAGATCCTATGGAAGAAGATGACAATAATAACATAGATCAAGATGATGGGACAAATCAATTGTTCCAAGACTTGTTCAGTGACGAGAAAAATGATGTTATTTGAGATGAACTTGTGCTAAAGAAGGCATGGACACCACTTTATGAAGGCTCAAGAGAAAATATTCTCTCTGCTACATTATTTTTGGTTAACTTAAAGGTTTTGAATCGATTTTATAACACTCATATGACACAATTCCTAAGTATAATATAACATGTTTCATCACATGAAAGGTTGATTTATTTTGTTTTTATTTAGTGTTAGTTAATGTGTAAAATAAGAATGCAATATTTATGATCAATATTATTTACACTAACTAGTGATTTTCTTATGACATACTTGAGTGTAACTTTGATTCATTTAGATTGGTTTTGTTTGACGTGAAATGGTATAGGCTATGGATGACTGAACATGATATTGATAGAAATTTTGTTCAACATGATAATGGATTCACCATGGTTAATACCAGGTCATTTGAGCCAAGATCAAATCACTATGTTCTTCCAAGCCAATGTGAATAGGTATTTTACTCAGAGGTTCTAGGTAGAGTAGGTTGGTCATATGTTGTTACATATGATCCAAGAGGAAGGCCGGTAGAGAATAATGTAGCTGAATAATATGACAATGCTGAAGAGGATGATGATGTAGAGGAGATGTTAGTTGATCATGTGTCATATCATGTAATGTTCCAATTTTTTAGATTCCAAGCTAAATGGAACATTAGAGTTAGCAGCAGCTATAGTCGGCAAATAAATGGCTAGAAAAACCCATAAGTATCCTCAGAAGGATAAAAACACTCCAAGTGTGAAAGGAGACATTATTTCAAGCTTAATAAAACACCTCTATGTGTGAACAAGGATAAAATGCAGCTACTTTTACTTGGTCAACTGTGCAGTCTTGGAGGAGAAGAAACCCTAGGAAGAATAACGCAATTTTGGAGGGAAGTGCATCTTTTGATTGAGGAGACCTAATTGGGTGGGCCTAAGGAGAAGAAAAATCGTATTCTATATGAGTAGGAGGATGGGAGATTTTTTCTTCATGCTTTAGATCATTATTCATGTCTCTCTAGACATTTGCTTACTCTTGCTGTTCAGCAGAGTAGCAGTGATTTTTAGCACTTGGGTGTTCTCGAGCGGGAATCCCACCTCTTCCTTTGAGGAGCCTAATTGGGAGAGCTTGCATTCACCATTACACATCAGGTTTTTAGGCCAAGCTTCAGCCATCTTCATCAACACAGTTTCTGCAGCAGATATTGTGCAGTGTAGCTGGGTGCAACAATGGAAGGGATTGTTATCCCACTCTCTGAGCTAATCTTTGTGGAGGGAGATTTTCTTTCATCCAGAGATCTGTTCAGAGGGTATTGGAGTAGATTTCAGATCAATGGTATCAGACCACACACTTCTCAGAGTTTCGAGTGCAGGTGTAGTTGGGAACTGCGTTATTTTGGGAGGCAGATTTCATTGCAGGATTTGGTGGCTTCTTTGTGGTTTTTCCTTGTGATTGAGAGGTTCATTCTCTCATGGGAGGAAGCCTTTGGAGAATCTGCATCAGATAAGATTTATATCAGCCTATTAAAATCTCATGCTTCATGTTGCAGTGATTATTTAGAGATTTATGAATATTACATTTTGTATTTAGAGTGTTTGATAAGAAACCCTTGCCGGGTTGTCTTTCTTTTTGTATAAGGAGACTAGATCTCATTCCTTGGGCATTTCTGATTAATATATGAGTATATATATATATTTATATAATCCTTTTATGTGTAAACCCTCTCTTAGACTGTGTATTCCCTTGAGCAGCTACTTCGGCATTTTGCAGTCTTGGGGTTTTTCACTAGTTTTGACTACACTAGTGTGGGAGGCCTGTTTAGCCCACCTAGTTTGATTTGTTTCAGCTCTATTCTTGGATTTAGATTTTTTATTGCTGTATATGTGGGATACAAGAGTTCATTTCAGTATTTTATTGCATGCATGGCTGGAAATGCATTTTTTCTTCTTGCTTCCTGAGTTTTCCCAAGGAGGAATATTTACATAGCTATAGACAGAGCGTGAGAAGGGGCCAAATAGCCTTCAGATCTCATCCTCTTTTTAGAGGTGACATATCCGGTAAATTCCCACTCATTCCATCTCTGAAATAGCCTTTTTCATATTTCCAACAAAGGAACACTTCAATGGAGAAAAATCTGCTGATTTCCATTTCAGAACATTACAGTGGTATCAAAGCTTCGAACTTGGCTCATCCTGTGAAGTTAAAAATTCAGAAGCAAAGGGCTCAATGATGAAGAAGATGAGTTTACTCTCATCCATCTTTAGTTCTCAAGAAAAAGAGTAAAGATGCATTGAGATTCCAAAGGGGTCTCAAATAAGAAGAGGTTGCAATGAGATCTCAAGCCATTGCATTTCAGAGAAAGAAGAAGTGGACAGAAAGCATAAAGCTTCAGTATGTGCAGAAGTAAGGGAAGATAAGCTGACAAAGATTCTTCCACAATTTATACAGATCTTTCAAGGAGAGTTGAAGAACACAAGATTGGAGATGGGATCTCCAAAGGAGGGTGAATCGAGAGCAGAATCTAGATTTGCACATGGTGAG
Organism: Pinus albicaulis; assembly: GCA_034641835.2. Classification (NCBI taxonomy): domain Eukaryota; kingdom Viridiplantae; phylum Streptophyta; class Pinopsida; order Pinales; family Pinaceae; genus Pinus; species Pinus albicaulis. Next base: position 1,294,242,785 of record CM076575.1, read on the forward strand.
GAGAAGCATGCAGCTACACACCATAGTGCACAACACAGTTAAGGGTTCAGATCTATCTTGAGATGGAGGAATGGAGCTAACATCTTGCATTTCACATTTCCAGAGGCAAGACGTTCAGTTCATACTCTTGAACAAGAGGACATGGTGGTCTCTTTTTCACAAAGGGATCAAGTTGTTGGAAGGTTGCCCACACACATTACTGAAGAAGAGGGCAACATCGCTGTCATATCTAGAGCACATCCAGTGCCTCATGCAGAGGAGGGGGGATCACATTCTCTCACAGGAGGGATTCTTGTGCCTTCGCAAGAATTTCCCCAGGATCTCATACATAGAGTTCCAAGCACAATCGGTGAACAACATGATTGTGCAGCATTGTAGCTGGAAGAAGAGGAGAGGGATGAAGAGCAGCATCAGTTGATGAGGAGCACACACCCTTCTCTATTTCAGAGAGCCAATGCAAGAAAGAAGCAGACTGATTTGCGCAGTCAGGGCAGGGGCAAGGTTGCCCAATCACATAAGCAGTCTACTCTTGACATTGATGTCTCACTTCATGGTGGCATCCCACCTGGGAGGCCACCTGATCTTCAGTTGATGAGAGATGTCTTGTCTTTGGGTTCACCACTCTTGGATTTTTGAGAGGTGGAGAATTTTGAGGAGAGCTTTGGCATGGGGGATGTCAAAGTAGCAGGAAACAGCTTGAGTGGAGCTTCACATGCCAGATCACCAGCGCTGTCACTGAGGAGGATTGATCCTTATTAGAGTTCCCAGATTTTTGTAGAGTACTCCAAGAATATTGGTGGATGCATGATTCTTGATGACCTAGAGGGAGATGACAGATACATGGTGGATGATGTGGTCATCTATTCCTATGACATGATCTTCTTGACTAGATCTTCTAGTCTCAAGGAGAAGTTGTTACATGCAGCACATGAGGACTTCTCTTCTATGCACCTTGATGCATATTTCCAGTTGATGGAGGAGTTCACTTGGGAGGGAATCCAACATGACATATATCAACATATGGAGAGATGCATAGCTCGGATGGTGATAGAGAGGGTGTCATAGCCACCTTCCTACTCATTGAGAGTGAGGGAGAATTTTCAGTTGAGCCATTGCAGCTCAAGACCTCAAGTACATGATGGAGGAGGTATAATTTCACATTTTGTATTGTAATTCTTTTCATTATTTGAGTAGCATGATGTATCAAGAAGAGTTTCTTCTTCTTGCATATTATATGATGGTGTACTTGCAGCTACTTGTAGCATTGCTTTCAGCTACCTTTTTGATGAGCTGTGGGGGAAGCCATATGTCTCTTAGTGTGCACCAATGACACCATATTGTAATTTCATGTTTTCATATTATGAGATGAATATGGTAGTAGAAAAGTGGCCGGTAAAGCACTTGTTGATTCTTATTTTGAATCAGGCCAAGGGTGCACTGCGCTGGTTCCATGAGAGGGACCAAGATGTACTCTTCGGTTGTCAATTGACAACTTGTTTTTATTATATCTTGCTTCCATGTTTTGCTGATATGTTCTTGTTCAAAGGAAGCTTGTATGAGGGAGAGATGAGGCAGAAACAAAGATTTTTTTTGCTATGGTTGCACTTGGGAGAGTATGGGCAAAATTATTCCCATACTTTTCATGATATTTCCGAAGAGAAGAAAGGCACATTCATGGTGCAAGGAGGCTACCCTTCAGCATTGAAGGATCATGAGAGATTTCCATGTTGGAAGGAGATTTTCTCACATAGTAGCATAATGGAGGATGGATTTTCCATGTGGAATGTCAAAGGGAGAGGTCATGGAGCCTTATCAGAAAGACCTACAATGCTGTCACATAGGAGCATGTTCTTATGGATGAGATATTCCAAAGGGAGGAGGTATCCCTTCTTCTTGAAGATTTTTATGAGTATATCCTCATGGGAGGACTTATTGGAGGATCTCACTTTCATTCCACTCACTATGTGTGGTAGAGAATGCATTTATATACTTTTTGATTACTCTATTGAGTATTTGTACCTTCTCACCATGTTTGCACAGTGCATTGCTCCCCAAAAGAGCAAGAGTATTTTTGGGCTTCATGGTCACTTGAGGGCCAATGTTTGTGATGATGGTAGCCCATCTATACATGACATGGGGTAGGTGTATGGTTATTTTGTATATGTACAACTGATATACATTTATGCTTACTTCCGCATGTTGGGAGAACATACATATTCATCTTGTAACTTGTTGTAGGAGCACTTGCCATTTGACATTCTCAAGCAGCAGTTGGGAGAACTGCACAGTATCCACCAGAGAGACCATATGTATCATCCAAAATTCCACATAAATTTCAGCCATTTCCTGATTTGGATGCCATGTGGTGATGATGTGCCATTCATCTTGAATGAAATAGTTTAGGTTGGCATGACTCATGATCTTGGAGGAAGAGTCTTTGGAGGCTCAATCTTCTTCTTGCCATTGGAGGGCAATCATGTTTCAGCCCAATATCAGCATACCCTCTACACTTACCATGAGTGGAGAGGAGGAAAGTGTGGGATAGGTCCTCTTTCCTATCATGTTCACTTATTCAGCCCACCTTCATTCCAGGAGCACAAGGTGGAAGAGACTTTTCATGAGTTACCATGTTGGAGGGTGACTCACTTCATTTGGATGATTGCATGGATGAGGGAGGCACTCATTCACCATGATGGTCATCACCCCTACTTTTTGGAGGCCATGATACAGCTAGCATGTTTCCATTCACACTTTCCACCTTTGATCGATGCATACACTTTGGTTTTGCACCCTTGGGAGGAAGCATTGGATGACAGTTTATTGGCAGGTTCTATTGATGCAGTGATGGAGGCTATTGATGGAGGCCACATGAGGAGGAGGGGAGATATTTTTCTCTCCTTATGAATTTTCTTGAGGACAAACAAATATTTTGGAGGGGAGGACTGTAATGTTCCAAATTTTTAGCTTCCAAGCTAAATGGAACATTAGAGTTAGCAACAGCTATAGTTGGAAAATAAATGGGTAGAAAAACCCATAAGTCTCCTAAGAAGGATAAAAACAATCCAAGTGTTAAAGGAGACATTCTTTCAGGCTTAATAAAACACCTCTATGTGTGAAAAAGGATAAAATGTAGCTACTTTGACTTGGTCAACTGCGCAGTCTTGGAGGAGAAGAAACCCTAGGAAGAATAACGCAATTTTGGAGGGAAGTGCATATTTTTATTGAGGAGACCTAATTGGGTGGGCCCAAGGAGAAGAAAACTCGTATTATATATGAGGAGGAGGATGGGAGAATTTTTCTTCATGCTTTAGATCATTATTCATGTCTCTTTAGACATTTTCTTTCTCTTGTTGTTCAATAGAGTAGTAGTGTTTTTTAGCACTTGGGTGTTCCCGAGTGGGAATCCCACCTCTTCCTTTAAGGAGCCTCATTGGGAGAGCTTTAATTAACCATTCCACATCAGGTTTTTAGGCCAAGCTTCAGCCATCTTCATCAACGCAGTTTTTGCAACAGATATTGTGCAGTGTAGCTGGGTGCAACAGTGGAAGGGATTATTATCCCACTCTCTGAGCTGATCTTTGTGGAGGGAGATTTCCTTTCATCCAAAGATCTGTTTGGAGGGTCTTGGAGAAGATTTCAGATCAGTGGTATCAGACAACAAAATTTTCAGAATTTCCAGCCCAGTTGTAGCAGGGAACTGCGTTATTTTGGGAGGCAGATTTCATTGCAAGGTTTGGTGGCTTCTTTGTGGTTTTTCCTTGTGATTGAGAGGTTCATTCTCTCATGGGAGGAAGCCTTTGGAGAATATGCATCAGATAATATTTATACCAGCCTCTTACACTCTCATGATTCATGTTGCAGTGAGTATTCATAGATTTCTGAATATTACATTTTGTATTTAGAGTGTTTGACAAGAAACCCTTGCCGGGTTGTCTTGATTTTTGTATAAGGAGACTATATCTCATTCCTTGAGAATTTATGATTAATATATGAGTAGATCTATTTTTATCTAATAATTTTATGTGTAAACCCTCTCTTAGACTGCGCAGTCCCTTGAGAAGCTACTCTGACATTTTGCAGTCCTGGGGTTTTTCACTAGTTTTGACTACACTAGTGTGGGAGGCCTGTTTAGCCCACCTAGTTTGATTTGTTTCATCTCTATTCTTGGATTTAGATTGTTTATTGATGTATATGTGGGATCCAAGAGTTCATTTCAATATTTTATTGCATGCATGGCTGGAAATTCCTTTTTTCTTCTTGCTTCCTGAGTTTTCCCAAGGAGGAATATTTACATAGCTATAGACAGAGCCTGAGAAGGGGCCAGCTGGCCTCCAGATCTCATCCTATTTTTAGAGGTGACATATCTGGTAAATGGCCAGTCATTCCATCTCTGAAATAGCCTTGTTCATATTTACGACAAAGGAACACTTCAGTGGAGAAAAATCTGTTGATTTCCATTTCAGAACATTACATATCACGAAGATGTCAAAGAAGTTTAAAGAGATGTTTGACAAGAAAATTTTCTCGATGAAGATGATATCAGTGATGTATTGTCATATGAAGAACTTGAATAAGTTGATCCAAATGTAGGAGATGATGTTCGTCATGATGGTATGATTATTGGAAATTATGACATTCATGATGTTGTTGAAATGGTTGATCATTTCAACATAATTTTTGAACTGGATCAAATAAATGTTGAGTTGGATGAAGAAGAATAATAATGATATCGAAATTTTGAAATTCATAAGGTATGAATTTATATGTTTTTAGTTGATTTTTTTTCTTTCATTTGACTAAAATTTTTATTTTCTTATTAATTTCTATATATGCCTAATTATTACTATGTTACACTCAAAGAGTTTATTGTAGATAAATTGAGTATTGGGAATATTGATCTTGATATGGGGGTGGGGATGAGGGCTCATATGCGCTTCCAACTTCATGTGGTTTTCCTAGTGCAATAAAGAAAATTATATTATTATTGAAACCGAGAGAAATTTGCACCAATCTCAAGCTTGTTGTCATGACCAATACATGTCATAATTTATTATATCTCTCTTACGCTCTTAATTTAAATATCAAATTATATGCATCTCCATGAATGCCAAAATGATGGTTAGGAACCAATTATATACACCTATCTCAAGTTTATTGTTACCAATTGTTAGCCTACTCTAATAAGGACCAATCCACCCTTTAAAATTTACTAATAATTAGTCGCTAAAATGACGCTCTAATTAATTTCCCTCGCTCATAATAACCTATGAATGGGGCCAATGTTGAATTTTTTTCAATTTGTGATCATAAAAACACAAAATTTGACATGGATATAGTAGATGTATACATTGATAGTGTGGGTGGGTTTCGAGACTCAAATACAACTCATAGAAAGAATTCAACAACCAAGCAAAATCACCCAAATGTTTCCATTGTGATTCATCGTGAATAGCGAGAAAGAGGTATTTGTAAAGATTTTTCAAATATTAAAGTGTTATCGATTGATTGTATACTTTATTATGTTTCATTATATATATTATTTGCATGTTTCTATGAATATATTTCCGAAGGACCACAAAATTATATTAAGTTGGTCGTGTAACCTGTGAACGGGGTCAACGTTGATTTTTTTCAATTTGTGCTCGTATGCACTGAAATTAAACATATTTATGGTAGATGCATAAGTTGATGGTATGGGAGGTTTTTGGACTCAAATATGACTCACAAATATAATTTGATAATCGAACAAAAAAATCATAACATAAATGTCGAGGAGATGAAAATTTTTATTACTATTTACCAATTGCGATCCTACCACGCTAAGGACTAATCCATGGCTTAAAATTTACCAATAATTAGTGAAATTGATGCTCTAATTAATTAAACTTTCACATAGTGGCCTGTGAATGGAGCCAATGTTGAAAATTTTTCAGTTTATTCTTGTACGCACCGAAATTTGACATTGTTATAGTAGATGCATGCATTGACGATATGGGAGGGTATCAAGAATTGTTATAGGGAATTAGGCACCTGTGATTTTTTCAACACTTTTATTATATTGGAACAATAGGTACTCAGGTCACCTAAAGCATCGAAGTCTTCACGTTCAACTTAAGGGGTGGTGTTGAGAATTGTGTAATATTCACATGGGGTCAAAACCATATAGTTATTCATATTGTGTCTTTAATGCACTTTGATAGGCATTGGTTATAGTTAAATCCATCATCTAGTGTAATATTAAGCTATGGATAAACCAACTGACCTAATCAAATTTGATATGTAGGCTCAAAAATCCTCTTTGGAAATGTGGATACTTATATGGTCTCATAAAACCTCTTGGGAGGACACACTACTTAGAGTTGTGATCTTTTTAGCTTATGGTAAGCACTCTTTTATGCCAAGGATTAAGTCCACAAAGAATACCTTTTAGGAAATTCCACATTATATGGCTCTATCTTTCTCTCTCTAGTGTGTCTCTTACATAGTGTCAACAAAATTGTTTACTATTTTATTTTTGCAAGGTTTTTGGTTGGTTCTTTAGTTCCATTTGATCCCATCATTGTTTTTTGCAACAGTGCACAACATTCAAGTCAAATTTTTCACTTTCATAACAAATCAAATAAAAATATTAATTTTTTTTAAAAAATATTTTAAATATTGCAAATGGTTCTATGAAAGTTATCATATATACTACTTCATCAAAGATCATATATGTTGAACCCCAGTAAGAAATATTGAATTTTTTGTTTAACCTATTCATTACCATGCTTACAATAATATTTTGTACAACTCAAATTTATTGAGTTTAGGTCCTTACTTATAGTCATATGACCTAAAAGTAACTCTTTTTAAATTTAGCCATTCAATGTTGTGGTTTTAACCCTGTACAGAAATTACCTAGAAACAAACTCTTAAAACAAAAATAAACAATGGAAAGAACATAAAACAAATATACACAAATATTTCCCCCTGGATCCCAAAATCGGGACTAACAAATTGATTTTTCATTACAATCCTTTCAATGTTACAATATATATATATATATATATATATATATATATATATATCTATATATATCTATATATATATATATATATATATATATATATATATATATATATATATATATATATATATATATATATATATATATATATATATATATATATATATATATATATATATCGAAGCATTCATAAACCCCAATCCACTAATATTGGATTATAACATAATTTTTGTTCCATTTACCACATCTACAAAATACCAGGGGCATAAAACCATCATGCCGAAAAATATGTGCAAAACCCATGCACAAAACCATGGGTAGGTCCACCCACCATCTTTGGGTCCGCCCCCATCCTTGGGTCCACATATTTTTTTTTCCAGGGGAACTTCCCTGGACTCCGTGTAGGGGGGGTACTACCCCTTGCTAACCCCCTCATAGGAGGGGCTATCGCCCCTACTGTCACCCCCTCTTCTATGCCTCACGCAACATACAACATGTATAACTAGTCATGGAAAGAATATAACACACACCCAACATTCTGCCACTTGTTGTTTCCTTTCCACATAGTGGGTCATAAGAGAGATTATGCATTGGTACAGGCCTGCAATGCCCATTTTTATCTACACCAAGAAAAATTCTCAGTTCTCACAAAATTCGTCAATGCATTTGTAAAATTCTTCAAAGTGTCCACCTTTACTAGAAACACTTTTTTTCCCTCAACCATATCCCTCACAAAGTGATACTGAACATCAATGTGCTTTGTATTTAAATGATAAGAAGGATATTTTTCCAAGAAAATTTCACTTTATTTGTCTCTGTTTATCATTATAGCTCATTTTACGAACCCCATACTTGAACACAATCTATGCAACCAAAATGATTCCTTGCTTTCATGAGTGGCTACCATATATTCAACCTCTATAGTTGAAAGAGCCACTACAAACTATCTTTTTATCATCAAACTGACTGCTCCTCCAAATAGGTTAAACACATACCCACTTGTAGATCTTCTCTGATCTAGATATCTAGCCAAGTCTGCATCAACAAAGCCACAGATGTTTAAAAATATATCCAATCCTGGTTTTCCTTGGTAGCACAATCCATAATCACTGGTGCCACACAAGTACCTGAAAACCCACTTCATTGTTTTCCAATGCTCCTTCCCTGGTTTTGACATAAACCTGCTCAATTCTCCCATTGCATGTGAAATGTCTGGTCTAGTACAAACCATTGCATACATCAAGATACTAACTACACTTGCATATGGAACATGGGACATGTCCTCTTCCTCTTCTTATGTCTTGGTACATTTTTCAGCAGATAACTTTACACCTACAAGAATATGAACCTTCACCAGTTTACTATTGTGCATATTAAACATCTACAAGATTTTCTCGACATACTTCCTCTAGTTTAACGAGATATTCCTCTTTACTCGATCTCGTTTAGTTTCCATGCCCAAAATGTATTTTGCAGAACCAAGATCCTTTATGTTGAATTTGTATGAAAATTAAATCTTCAAATCCTAGATAATTTCTTTGTCATTTCCAATCAACAACATATCATCCACATACAAGGCCAAATAAATAACACGATCATCAATTAATTTAAAATACAAGCAATGATCTGCTTTTCTTATTGGGTATCCAATTCCCTATATATATGTATCAAATTTTTGATACCACATCCTTGGCCACTTTTTTAACCCATACATGTTATGAAACTAGCTCCAAAAATGGAAGAAAAGAGAGATCAACACCTTAGAAATAAGTCGCTTTGAGGGGGAAACCTCCTTTACATTACATAACTGAACAATTCTTGGATGATACAAATGACAAACCCTCATTCTTTATATAGGAGTCCATGGGGTCACAATATAATTCTAACCAACCTAACAATAATAATGTAAAGGGACAATAATAACAATATTGGGGTTACAAGGGTACAACAATAACAATAAGGGGGCTACACTAACAACAATAAGGGACTACACTAGTAATATAGGGACCTAACATGCCCCTCTCCTTCAAAAAAAGTGTTGTTCTCAATGCTTGAGTAGCTCTTGGTGATTCTATATAAAATTCCCATCCTCCCATGTATAATCTTCAATGGGTAAGTTCTTCCACTTGATGAGATACTCTGAAATTCATCGATTTCGTAGCTATCGAGTTCTTGTTTCCGTGACTGCTTCAAGTTCCAATATGATTTTTCCTTCCTCATCAAGTTCTAGCTATATTTTTTGAACTGGAATTTTTTCACCTATAAGCTTCTTTAAGCATGAAACATGGAAAACTGGATGCACTCGCCAAGAAGCAGGAAGCTCCAATTTGTATGCCATAGTACTAATCTCTTGCAACACCTTGTAAGGACCATAATACTTTGGCGATAATTTATTATCCTTCTTAGCTTGCTTGAGGGACATTTTTTTGTATGGTTGTAGCCATAAAAATACCCAGTCTCCTACATTAAAATTTCTCTTGCTCTGATGTTGATTTACCTGTTTTTTCATTCGATTTTGTGCCAAATTTAGGTTATCCTTTAAGAGTTTGAGAACTTCTTATTGATGATTGATGTGATCTTCCACTGCTTGAAACTTAGCATTTTATTTTAAAGATGATGTGATGGACGGTGGATGATATCAATAAAGTGCCATAAATGGGGTCATTTTTGCTACAATATGGAAGGAAGTGTTATACCACCATTTAGCGAGAGGTAACCACTTGACCCATTATGTTTGTTTATTATATACAAAACAACGAAGATATCCTTCCAAACATTTATTCACTATCTCAATTTGACCATCAGATTGAGGATGATAATATGAGCTATGATCTAGTTGTGTATCCAAACAAGAAAATAATTCCATCCAAAAATTTCCAGTAAAAATGGGATCTCTGCCACTTACAATAATCTTTGGGTTTCCATGTAGCTTTTGAATTGTTTCCATAAATGAAGTAGCAACTATACATGCTTTAATTGGATGAGATAATGCACAAAAGTGTGCTTACTGGGTAGTTCTATCAACTACCACATGATGACACTATTTCCATCGGACTTAGGTAAACCTATGATAAAATCCATTGAATCTCCTCCCATCGTTGACTTGGAATGGATAAATGTTGTAGAAGAACCAGGGTCTTAATTGTCTCAACTTTATTTTGCTGGCAAACCAAACAGTTCACCACAAAATTTTGAATATCAGATATAAGGCCATCCCATTTTTTTTTTCACCCTGTGGTAAGTTTTAAAAAATCCTTAGTGTCCTCCTAAAGGAGAAGTGTGCAATTCCAAAAGAATTTTTTGTTTTAGTTGGGAATTCTTGCAAAGATATAAGTGACCTTTGTACCATAAGGAATCATTTTTCCAACTAAATGTATTAGATGTACTAGGATCTTGCTGCAACGTTTGAATGATTTTCCACACTTCTTCATCCTTCTTCCATTCATACCTTGCTTTGGTTATCCAATATGGTTGGATAATAGAAATGACACAAAGCAATGCTTCCACCTCTTCCTTCTTTCTTGAGAGAGCATCTGCAACAACATTTAGCTTCCCTTTTTTGTAGATGATTTAAAATTCATAACCCAACATCTTTGTGACCCATTTTTGTTGCTCTTATAAAGAAAGTCTTTGTTCTAAAAAGTGTTTAAGACTATCATGATCAGTTTTTACCTTGAAGTGTCTTCCCATTAGGTAAGGTCGCCATTTCTTTAGTGCATGTAGTATTTTTTTTCCACAGGAAAAATCGTAGCTTCTACTAGTAAAATAAAAGTTACATGTTGTATATGTAGAGTGCATATTAAGATCAATAATAAAGCTGGCGATAGATAGCAGTAATGTAGCAAAAAATAAATATATTTGATAAGTGTTTGCATAAATACATGTTTTATAACAACCTTCAAATATCTGTATACAAAAATTCTATAAATAACATAAACAAAAATGAATTAGAAAAACACCTGATGGGGATTCACCCCATCCTATGATCAAGTACAAAGGGATGATGAAAATAATGGTAGAATATGTGATCATTTTGCTCCTATATCTCCATGTGGGCATTCAATAAGTGTGTCGCCTCCTTGGATAGGAGATCAAAAATCACATTCCTCTCCCTATAAATATGTTGACAAGAGATGTGATCAAAATGTGTTTTGTATTGAATAACCTCTTCCAAAATGTTCTGTAGTGTGTGAACATGACAGGTTTTTTTTTGGTTGAACCAGTAAATGATAATTTTGGAGTCACCAAAGATCTGTATATTATGACAGCTTTTAGTGATAGAAAATTGTAGAAGATATAGTATATAGGAAAGTTCAGCAAAATTGTTGGTGCCACACCCAAGACTAATCATGGCTGTGTAGAAATGGAGAGGTGTGAAATGTAGAAGAAAACCACCTCCACATCCATGTACTTGTGCAGAGCCATCAAAGTATGCCCAAGGTAGGGACATATCAATATGTTTAGGGGTGATAATCTGGGGAGGGGTAGGTGGAAGATCGTCCGAAGTCATATGATAAATGGAAATAATGTGAGCAACAGATGAGGGCCAATTATGTGGAGTATTATGGAAGATGGTCCGATTGCGGGCCATCCAGATGCCCTATAAAATTAATATAGGTAGATTACGTAGGTTGTGTGGATTGGCAGATAGCCACCAAGTCTCCCATGCAGTGGATACAGATGACCCCTCCCAACGAAGTATGTGGTTTATGGAGGATTTGATAAGGCACCAGAGTTCTTGTATGGCTAGGAAGTTGAGGAATAGGTGTAATGTGTCTTCAACAACTGCAACACATAGTGGGAATCTATTGGGTCCAATTTGAGATCGTTTTTGGATATTGGCCCCCGTAGGCATTTTATCACTGAGAATGCACCACATGAGGAGTCTCGATTTTGCAGGTCCCTTTAATTTCCAGAGATTACGCCACCATGGGAGCAAAGGTTCAGGCCTATGTGGACTGTATATGTGGAGATACACCTCTTTTGGAGTATATTTTCCATGTTTTGAAATAGTCCAGATGAGTTGATCATCCTGGTCAATGATTCTGACATGAGAATCTCTTAAAGCATCCAAGTAAGAGGTCCAAGTCTCCACCCATTACTGTTGAAGTTGTAAATCTACATGATTTAACCAACCTTGTGAAAAATGGTGGTATGATTTCTGTCAGCAATATGATTCGGAGTATGATAGCCAGCACGGTTGAGGGAGTCGATGAGAGAAATCGAGAGGATATGAGCATTTTTGCATCCCGTCCAAGGATCCCAGCCAATACATACCATAGAGCTAGAACTAATCTTCCAGGACAATCCAAAATTGATGTGTTGAATGGAGCCCTGAACAACTCGCCAAATCGTAGAGCAACTGGGATAATGAGCAGGTAGTTGGAAGAGCCATTCAAGTGTGCTGAGAGGGTGGATGTATTTTTGTATGAAAACCCTAGTCCACAAATTGTTGCCGGTGAGAATCTGCCACCCAAGCTTAGCATCAAGTGCATGTGTGAAGGTCAGAAGATCTTTGATTCCCCACCTGCCCCAACGCTTAGGTAGTGAAATATGCGACCATTTAGTCTAGGAAAAAGTGTGTCCCTATTTATCGTCGATCCATAGAATTTTTTGACATATATTCTATATCTTGTGTAGAATGCCCTTTGGTATCCAGGCCAAGGACATTTAGAAGAATGGAATGGCCTCCAAAACAAACTTGATAAGTACCAGCTGACCAGCCCTGTGGAGCCAGTGGTGGCACCAATTATATAGTATTTTTTCAATCTTAGTGTTTAACCAGTTCTAGTCAACATTTTTATAATTAATAGGCTTAAGGAAGAATCACAAATATTTCAGTCCATCTTCAAACCTGGTAAGAGTAAAATGGAATCTCTGCTATGCATAATGGATCTCATGTGGGGAGCAACCATAACATGTCAATGTAGATTTGTTGTTGTTACATTGCATTCCTGTGGCTGTACAAAATAGTAACAATATAGATGTCACCATTTTTGAGTCGCCTAATGATCCATTAAGAAATAGGATGATGTCATCAACAAACAATAGGTGAGTGAGTATACAGTTCTCCAAAATATGTATACCTTTCAATTTGCCTCTATCCATTTCATTGGTAATACATATGCTAGGACCTTCCATAATTAGGAGGAAAGGAAGTGGGGATAGAGGACAACCCTGACGAAGACCCCGCCTTGCATGAAAGAAATCTATTGCAGCCCCATTAATGAGAATGCTATAGGATATTGAGGAGATGCATCACATGATCCAATTGATAACATGTATAGGGAAACCAATATGTGTGAGGAACATACGAATGTAAATCCAACTAGATTTATCAAAAGCTTTCGCAAGATAAATATTGAGGATCATTCCTTTGATCTTATTGGTGTGCATGGAGTGTATTCCTTCTTGTGCAATGTCAGTGGCATCATGAATCTGTTGATTTTCAAGGAATGCAAATTGCTCAAGTAAAATAAAGTTATATAGGATAGGCTTGAGCCAATTAGCAAGAATCTTAGCCATAATCTTGTAGATATATTTTCATAATGAAATGGGGTGAAAGTCCTTGAAATTTGTGGGATGGTCTAATTTAGGAATGAGGGAAATAAAATTGGAGTTGAAATCCTCATAGATGCACCCAGATTTTCGGGTCTCTTCCACTACCTCTAGTAATTCCTGTCCCAGAAAGTCAAATAAGGCCAGATAAAACTCCACAAACCATCCACTAGGTCTAGGACTCTTATCCTTTTTAAACCATTTAAGGATAAATTATAATTCCTCATCGTAATAGGTGCAAGGATATTCTCAGCAGTTGGGGAATCCATAGATATGGGGAAAAGGAAGGCCACCTTGATGATCTCAGCCAATGAGGGTTGTTGGGGTGCCTTATAGATTTCACAAATGCCTTTCTGTGCAAGCTGAACAAAGGTGGAGGTAGAAGTGCCATCATCATTTTCTAGTTCCCAGATGGTATTTATGGCTTTCCTTCCCCTGAAAAATTGATGGAAGAATTTAGAATTTTTATCCCCTGCTTTAATCCAAATAGAACGACTTTTAAGCCCCCAAACTTCATCCTTCTTTTGTAGAATTTTAAGATGATCAAATTCCAGCTTGATAAGTTGTGATTTTTTAGCTTCTGTCTCAAAACCTCCCCCAATAGGGCTCTCAAGTCTATGAATTTATTGTTCAATAGTAGAGATGTCATTATCCTCCAATATTTTCTTGTTATTTTCCCAGGTAATAGACTTCTTTTTAATGTAGAAGAGTCCATGCGAAAAAAGAGAGGAGGGCGATTGCAATCCTTGTGGAGGAGGAAGCCTCCACTGTGTTTTAGCCATATTGATGTAGTCTGCATCTTGTAGCCAGAACGAGTAGAATTTGAATGGAGAGGCTGACTTGTTGAAGGCACCAATGATTTCAAGATAAATTGGTGAGTGATCAGATATACCTCTTGAGCCAATCAATTGTCTATACAAACCAAAAATATGTAGAATTTCCTCCTTAATGAGGAAAATTTTAAGCCCGTGAGTGACCAAATCAACTCTAGTACGTCTGTTACGCTAGGTGGGAGAAGGAGAGATAGAGATAGGATCCACCAGATGATTAGTCACAAGTAGATTTCGGAAGAAATCAGAGAGAGGGTCTGCATGTGAGTTAGGGCCCCATGATTCTAAGATCCCAAGGGAGAAATTCAAATATATAGCCAGTATTAAGTTATCCCTGCGCAATAGGGATAATTGAAATAGAGTAGTCTATAATTTCTACCTATTCAAGCAAGGGCCATAAACATTGATGATCCTGAGTTGTAGACCAAGAGACTCAGAAAATACATCCACCACCAGAGTGCCATCCCTTCCCCAAACATTGAGGAGTTTAATATTATGGGGATTGATACAAAGGGCCAGACCACTCGAACAATGGCATCTAATGCATGGATAGTCCACAAGGGGAGAAGGGAGGCAAGAGCGTGGGAGACAAAATCGGATGAGGCATGGGTTTCCTGAAGTAGGATGGTATCTACAGGTGAAGAACTAAAGAGGTGCTTGAAAGTAAGGTGCTTGGCAAGGCTAGCCAACCCTCTGTAGTTGAAGGAGAGGCATATCATTGGGAAACTAGACCAGGGGTATGTATTTCTCTAAGAACCCCTTCAATGGAGATTTGTGTGCCAGAGGTGACATCAAGAAAAACCTGTAGGATGGCCTTCGAAATGTTGGAGTGTCGGCCACGTGAGGGATTTTGCATAGAGGATGGGAGACCATGGTAGGGGCCGAGGCCAACTAGAGTAGGATTACGTGGGCGCAAATTGTAGGTATGTGTGGAGGAGGACTCAGATGGTTCCACAAAAATATAAGGGGAGGAGAGCGAGGGGGGAAGGGAATGAGGAGGAAGTGTGGAGGAGGAAAGGGGAAAGGTGGAGAGGGTAGGGACAGTTGGGGGAGTATGGGAGAAAAGTAAGGGTGTGGAGGATGGGGGCCAAGTGACTGATGAGATCACTAATCCAGCCAAAGAGGGATATGAACATTGAATAGATGCAGTAGATAACATAAAAGATAATAAATAGTGGGGAGGGAGAGGAGGAGTACTAGAATCTGACGAGGAACCAGAATGAGCTGCAGCAGCCATGGAGCGAGTGACTTTGGTTGAGACATCCGCATCCTCTAGAGTGACATCCTCCTGTAGTGTAGTCACCGGAGTCGAGAGGAAGCCATTAAGCTGTGCCTGACGATGTAAGGAGAAAGATACCGGTTCTGTGGGGTGCTGTCCACCCATGGAGTGAGAACTAGTGGCCTACCCATTCAATGGGAAATATTTGTATACATGTCCCACCTTATGTAAGTGGCGATAATGAAATGGTACCCCTTCATAATCGAGGATCTGTACTCGGGTCGTATTGCAGCACTAGATTTTGAAGGATTCTTCCAGCCCTTCCTTGGTGTCTAGATGGACAAGTATTCGAACAAAATCCATCTTGCTCGATTCAATATAGGAGTGATCATGGTCCAAATAGGTACCCAATATATTACCAATGTCGGTGAAAATTAGTTCATTCCATAAATGAAGTGGGAGTCCAGGAAAGAAAGCTCAGACAGGTCCCTTTCATTCAGGATCAAATAAGGGGCTCCAACACTTTAGAAGCACTAGAGCCATCTCAATGTGCCAGTATTGAGAAAGGACCAATGCACTAGGGTCCTTTGAGGAGAAATTGAGGGCAAACCAGCCCTTGGTGAGAGTATGAATAGAAGGGAGCTCATGCAATAGTCTGCCCCATATCTCCTGTACCCATTGCCTCAGTATTTTGGCCCCATAGTTGCGGCCATGGACATGACCCACCAATACTTTGTCCACAGTACCAAGTATATTTGTCATCTATACTCCCTCACCCAAGGTAAGAAGGATTCCCCGATTACAAGCCCTTACATATTTCATGCATCGAGGAGCGCGAGGGGGAGGACCAATAGGTAGGGATTTAGTTGAAGCCAAGGTATGAGGAGAGGGGTACGAAGAGGTGGGAAGGTGGCGAGTGGTCACAGGAGGAGGGATGTTGAAATGGCCAGATGGTCGACGAGGGGGAGTGGGAGCGGGCCATGAGGGTTGGATGGGGGGGAAGGTGGAATTTGATTGGGGAGGGGTCGTGAGGGTGGGTGGTGAGGAAGTAGGAGGTGGATGTAATGGGGAGGAATTTTGATGGCAGGTGAAGGGGGTTGCAGCAGTCGAGAGTGGAAGGGTTTGTGAGAGGAAAGCAAGCGTTGAAAGGGAAGGGGGGTGAATTTCCGGGGAGGAAATAAGGTCAAGGTCAACCATAGAGAGTATGGAAGGGGAGTTGCGAGTGAGGTCAGGAGCCAGAAAGGAGTCAAGGGCAGGGAAGGAATGTATGGGGGAAGATGAAGATGGTGTGGACCCAGAGAAAGAAGAAAAAGAAAAAGGAGGAGGTGTCGGGTGAGAAACATGCATACCAGAGGAGATCGTTGTGATAATGTCGAAATATCCACATGTGCAAATGGGTCCTCCAAATAATCAACCAATTGTTTGTCCTAGCCCCCCTCCATTGATAACCCCAATAAAAATCATTAATGGTTGTCCAAAGTCCAACCGTTGGTCAGAGCCCCAAACTGTCAAGGTAAAATGGCAGTGAAAAGCAGTGTAGGAATAATAGGATAGCAACGGGGTGCTATTTTCAGGGAGGGTGCAGAAAGCATCAGTCTGTCAGCAGCCTCGGGTCTAATGAGAACATGGGTAGCAAAACACAGTGTTGCAGGTCCGTCATGAATGGGAGAAACACAGTTAACGCTTCTCAAGTGGGATGGCCATCAGAGGATGTAGATAGAATAGTATCCATTGAAAGGCATGGAGGGTTGATAGCACGGCCACCATGGAAGCCAACAATGTCCAAACCCTAGGTTCTTCATCGCCCTAATACCTAATAATAATGCACAAAAATCTCACAAGAGATGCTTCTTATTTTTAGTGCATGTAGTATTGCTAACATTTCCTTCTCATAAACATATTTCTGTAAACAATTTCCTTTGATTGGGTGACTTTCAAAAGAAATGGTTCTTCCTTCTTGCATTAAAAAAAAATCAAGTCCATTTCCTGAGGCATCACATTCAATAATAAAGGTTTTTGTGAAGTCTGGCACAACTAAGACCGATGTTAGGCACATTGCCTCTTTAAGATGTTCAAAGGCCTTAGTTGCTTTAGGAATCCATGAAAAGGCATATTTCTTCAATAATGTTGTTATAGGTGCTACTATTCTCCCATAATTCTTAACAAAATTGCGATAATACCCTATTAACCTGAGAAATCCTCGCAACTGCTTTATGGTTGTGGGGACTTTCCATTCCTTAAGGGCTTCAAGTTTGTTAGGGTCTACCTTAACACCCTTGTGAGATACAATATGACCCAGATATTCCACCTCTTGTAATCCAAATAAACATTTGGAAGTTTTTACATATAATTTTTTCTCCTCCAATAGTTTAAGCACCCTGTCAACATGTTGAACATGATCCTTTCAAGACCTGTTGTAGATTAGTATATCATCATAAAATACCAGCACAAATTTTCTAAGGGTTTGAAAATGGAATTCATCAACCCTTGAAATGTAGAAGGTGCATTGGTAAGGCTGAAAGGCATGAAAAAAATTCATAATGACCCTCATGATATTGAAATGCTAGTTTTGAAATATCTTCAGTCTTCATTCTAATTTGATGTTATCCTGAATGAAGATCCAACTTGGTAAAATAAATTGCTCCATGTAATTCATCCAATAATTCATAAATCACGGGAATGGGAAATTTACCTTTAATAGTGAGCTTATTGAGCTCCCTATAATCCAAACACATACTCCATGATCCATCTTTCTTATGCACCAATATGACTGGAGCAGAGAAATAACTTTGACTAGGTTAAATTATACTAGCCTCTAACATTTCTACAATCATACGTTCAATTTTTCTCTTTTGGACATAAGGATATATATAAGGCCTGATGTTTGGAGGAACACTTCCTAGAATCAAATAAATAGCATGATCATGATCACGAATAGGTGGGCGTCCTTTGGGAGTTTCAAACACCTTGGAATGATTTTCCAATACTTTTTGAAGTTATGGAGAAATAGATGATTTTGGTGTTGGAACTTCTGGTGAGCATAATTGTGCAATTACGCCTCATTATTCTTTCTTTAGAAGCTTTGTCATGACATTAGAGCTTATTATCTTTCCCAAATTCCCTACGATACCCCGTAATTCGATTTCCTTTCCTTCTGAAAAAAATTCAAGAAAATTTCTTGAAAATTAAAAGCTACCGTCCCCAAAGATCGTAACCATTGTACTCTGGTCCTAGTACAACATCAGCACCTCCCATTGGAATGGAAAGCATTGGAATATTCAATGCATATTCCCCCATGGTTAGCTTGATATTATGGCATTTTCCAGAGAAATTTATAGTTCCTCCATTTTCAACCATCACTTGACATTTTGGTACTGGATATAGGAAACGATTCAATTCCTTGGCTACCTTACAATGAATAAAATTATGGGTACTACCCGAATCAATCAACAATATTACCATTTTCTTCTTGATATGTCCTTCTATCTTGAGAGTTTGAGTGGTAATTCCTGCCATTGAATTACATGATATGGTCAGACTCATTTCTTCTTCTTCTAGGGTTTGTTCCTGGTGTATATCCTCTTCTTTTGAAGTTTCTTGTTCATTTTCTTCCTCCTCTTCACAATCTATGTAAAATAATTTCCTCTTCGCACACTTATGACCTTTAGTGTATTTTCTATCACAACTGTAGTAAAGCCCTTTTGCTCTTTTTTCTTCCAATTTTAATGGTGTCAACCTTGTAGGTTGTGGAAGTCTAGGAGTAGCAACACTTCCATATTTATAGATGTGAGCGGTAGGCTTCATTGTCGTCATAATTTTAAATTTAATTTTTCTTGCCAACCTGAATGCCTTCTCCAATGAATAAAATTCCCAAACGTGAACCTGATGTTGGATGTTATCCTTTAAAGTACCAATGAAGACATCAATCCTATGTTCCTTTGGAATATCAATTACCCTTATATTCAATTTTTGGAAGCCCTCAATGTGCTCCACCATTGAACCCTTGTGTTTGAGATTTATCAATTGGCTTAAAAAGGTGTTTCTCTTTGTATCCTCATAATGTGCTATCATTTCCTCTGTAAAAATTGACCAAGTGACAATTTTTTTACTGGATCGATGCCATTGATACCATACAAATGTATTTTTTTATAAATATAAAGCTGCAATGAGTACCTTTTGTGTGTTTTGCACATTATTGAGATCAAAATATTTCTCCATCTGTAGTATCCATGTTACGGGATCCTTGCCATCAAAATTTATCATATCAATCTTTGGAATATGGTGGGTCTTCTATTTAACATTAGAGTTTATGAAATCATGATTAACATTTATTTTGTTCTCATCATGACTTTCCTCTATATCTTTTTTCCATTAGGAATAATTTCTTGTATCAACTTTGTCAAGCCTTCCATGTCTACTTTAGTATCATTGTTCATGTTTTCCATTTTTCTTCCATGTCTTCCATGCCATTATTCAAACCATCCATCTTAGCTTCCACGCCTTTCTTCAACACATCCATTTCATTTTTTGTTGCTCTTTGCGAGAGAAAAATTTGGTGCACTTGATCTTGTATTAATGGGTGTTGAATTATTTTTAGGGGAATTTTAGAACCCAATACTAATATCTATGCTTCAATATACTCCTGGAATCACTTCAAACTGATTTTTCAAATAAGACTTATGCAATTTGAAAACAAATACACACACTTTTCTTGCTTTTGAGGAGCACGATATTGAAACTGAATTATCTATGTGATTTCAGATCTTAAATATCTAAGATTAGGTCTTATAGTAGCCTCATGAATATTTTTTCTAATGCCACAAGTTTGACCTGATTTGGATTCTTCAAGGCAAAGTTATGACCAATCTCTCACAATCACCTAATTATGGACTAGTTTAGTAGAGAAAACTTGTACGGAGTGCAACATGTCCCTGTTTCATCCTTCGGTGATGAAATTGATATACAGAAAACTAAAATCCATGTACTTGTGGCCACATTTTACAGAATTCAAATCTGATGCCCGGAGAGAGAGTGATGATGATTTTCCCACGGTCACCTATTTTAGATGAAATTCAGGAGCCTAAAAAAACCATAACTTACATAGATCATATCTCTGCAAATATTGCGAACCAAGATCTAAAATTTTTACACAACATTCCTCAGGATTTCAGCTTCGTTTGATAAAAATTTTAGCTTCTGAACCTGCATAAAAAAAATGTTATAGAAAAAATTCCACGATGACATGTTTGGAGCAGCGAAACCCTACAATCCAAAGCTTTGATACCAAATGTCATGAAACCAACTCCAAAAAAGGAAGAAAAGAGAGATCAAATCCTTATAAATAAGATACTTCTATGGAGAAACCTCATTTACATTACATAAATGAACAATTATTGGATGATACAAATGACAAAACCTCCTTCTATATATAGGAATCCATGGGGTCACAATATAATCCTAACTGACCTAACAATAATAATGTAAAGGCACAATAATAACAACATTGGGGTTACAGGGGTACAAAAATAACAATAAGGGGGAAACACTATAAAAAATAAGGGACTACACTAGTAATATAGGGACCTAACAATATAAATACTTTTTGAACCTGCATACTAGTTATTTCTTACCATTCACCACAAAGCCTTCTGGTTTCTTCACGTAGATCTCTTCTTCCAGATTCCTGTGAAGAAATTTTTTCTTCATATCCATTTTTTCTACCTAAAATAAAAAGCAGCAGCAACATATAAAAGTAATATAATAGAATCTAACTTGGAAACAAGAGAAAAATATCATTGAAATCAATTACCAACACCTAGGAATAACATTTTTCTACCAACCGAGATTTGTATTATTCCACCTTGCCTTCTACATTCATCTTCTTCTTAAACACCCATTTGTTTCCCATGGGTTTCCTTACAGTTGAAAACTCCACTAGATCACAAGCCTCATTTCTGTCCAAAGATTCCATTTCATCAACCATGGCCTCTTTCTAGAGTTTTCCATCCTCTAAATCGACTGCCTCTATGAAATTTATGGGATCATCATCAGTAATAGATAAATAAAATTGTGAACAAAAAGTAGATGGAATATACCTCTCTAGATACCTTCTCTCTTGAACTAATCTTCTTAAAATTTGATCAGTGGCTCTTCTTCTTCTGATTCTTGTTCTGCTATAGAGTTTGATTCTTCCTCCTTCAGTTCAAACTCTATTTTTTCATGTTCCTTCAGTAGGAGTTATTTTTTAATAACATCCTTCACCTCTCTAAACACCACATATCGACTGAACACAACCTTCCTTGTTTCTGGGTTCCAAATATTATAATATTTTAAACCATCCTTATATCCAATAAAAATGCACCTTTCAGATTTACTATCCAACTTGGTTCTTTTATCCTTTGGAACATGTACATATGAATCACAAAAAAATACCATCAGATGTGAAAGAGATGTTTTCTTACCAGTTCATACCACATGTTGAGTCTTATCCTCCAAAGCTAATGAAGGTGACATGTTAACCAGGTAACATGAAGTATCTACTACCTCTACTTAGAATTATTGTCCTAACCCGGCACCACTGAGCATGCTTCTTTCCTTTTCGATTAACATCCTTTTCATTCTTTCTATAACTCCATTTTTCTGAGGATTGTATGGATTATTATTCTTCCATGATATACCACACTTCTCACAAAACTATTCAAATTCTTTCTTGCATAACTCTCCACCATTATCTATCCTCAACACCTTGATCTTCTTCTCTGTCTGATTTTCCAACAGAGCCTTAAATTATTTAAACTTATCAAAGACTTCATATTTCTTCCTAAGGAAATATATCCATGTATTCCTTGAGGAGTCGTATATATATTAGACATAGTACACATACTTACCCTGTGATAGAACTGAAACAAGTCCAAACACATCACTGTGCACAAGATCTAATATCGCTTTTCCCTCTTAGCACTGGAGGGGAAACTCGCCCAATTATTCTTCTCATATACACAATGTTCACATAAATTGAAATCTAGAGAGAAATTAGACATACATTCTACCATACCATTACCATGTAGTATTCGAAGGCCCTTCTCTCTAATATGTCCAAGCCTTTGATGCCATAACATGGTCTTTTCTCGAGACACCACTAGGTTTTCTACTCCACTTTCAGGAACCACAAAACTATTGCACCCATCACTAAAAGTTCTACCCAGAAGCTTGTACAGAGTTCCAATCCAAACTCCCTACATAAATACCAGTGTTCCTTGAACCATCTTACTAGTATCTTTCTGGAACATTGTTTTTACACCTACATCATCCATATTTCTTACAAAAATGAGGTTTTTGGCCAATGCAAGAATTTAAAGAACACCAAGAAGTTTTCTAATCCTTCCACCTTGCAGCTTTAGCTTGAATTTTCCTCGTCTGATTATTCTAGCCCTAATTTCATCCCCTAAGAAGAAATCACCACCATCATATTTCTTGTACTCGCAGAACCACTCCCTATGGGGAGTGAAGTGAAAGGATGCACCTGAGTCAATCAACCATGCCTCATGATCTATATGTGTACTTGGATAAGAATCCAAGTACACATCCCCACCTTCATCTAAGTTTGTTTTCACCTTTGCATAAGGTGCATCATCAGATCCATTTCCTTTTTCAGGAGCTTTAGATGTACATTCCCTTTTGCAATGCCCTTCCTTTCCACATTTCCAGCACACCTTTACGGGTTTTCCTGGAGATTTAGATCTTCCTCTATATTTATATCTCCCTCTAGATTTATATATTCCTCTAGATTTATATCTCCCTCTAGATTTAGATCTCTCACTTCAGGACTTATTTTTATTTCTATTATGGAACCATCCTCATACATACAAGGCATATCCATTTTGTCTCTCCATTTTTTTTCATCTCATCTCCTTCGACAACAAGGATGAGAATATTTCTTCAAAATTCAAGGTAGTTGTATTTATACCTATTGCAAGAAAGAAAATATCCCATGAATTTAGTAGAGAACATAAAAACTGATGCACTTATATTTGTCTGAAATTTTTAAATCAACGAATAATAACTAACTTACCATAGTATTAAAGGCATTTAGATGCTCTACCACCGAGTCTCCATCCTTCATCCTCAGGTTATATGTATCTTTATGCAGGAACAATTTGTTCAATAAAGACATATATTGGTACAATTTCCCTAAATTGACCCACAAACCCCTCGCCATAGTTCCCCCTGACACATTCAACCATATTGAATCTGAGATACACAATTGTATTGTGAACTTTTCCTTCTGATCCAACTTTGCTTAGTCTTCAGTTAACATTGTTATTGGTTTAGTACCCAAATCTACTGCGATATAATGATATTTATACACCAAAATATCCTCCATATTGAGGTTCCATAACTCAAAACTTTCTCCATTGAAATTTTGAATCTCTATCTTTCCATTGTTCACATATTCTTTCACCATAAGAATCGATATTGTAGATCTCCCACTCAATAGGGTCTACCATAGGCCCAATAAAAACCCCTCAGTAGAAAAGTCATCTCCTTGAAGTCGAAACAACTCTAATACCAAATGTAAGTTTTTACCTTGTCCAAAAATTGCCTTAAAAAAATTTCTTAAAACAGAAAAATAAACAGTGATGAGGACATAAAACATAAAACAAATATACCTAGAGATTTTCCCATGGATCCCAAAACCGCGACTACCATATTGATTTTTCATTATATTCATTTCAATGCTACAATAAATATATATACATGCCGAAGAATTCATAAACCCCAATCCACTAACCATGTATTATAACATAATCGTAGTTCCCTTGACCAGATCTACAAAGCACCATGGGAAAAAAACCATCATACCCAAAACCATATGAAAAACCCATGTACAAAACCATGGGTAGGTTCGCCCACCATATTTGGGTCCACCCCCATCCTTGGGTCCGCCAAACTATTTTTGCGTCCACATAATTTATTTTTCTCAAGGCATTGTCGCCCTCCTTGTGAAACTCCCCCCCCCCCCCACTCCCTCACTATGCTCGACACAACGTACAATGCGTAGAATAGGTTATGGAAATAATATAACACACACCCAACAAGTGTGCATCCTTTATAATTCCCTTCGAGGGTTAGAAATATCATCAACATTATCAAATTAAATGTATTAAATAAATAGCCAATCTTGTGCCCCTAAAACTAAACTATTTGTTGCACCTCATTTGTAATGTCATCTTGGGTTATCATGTGACTTTGTGATTTTTATTTAACCTATGGTAAATGATATTTAATTTGGTTCTTTTATGAGCTTAAAAATATTCTATTGCTAGAAATTTTCGAGTAGTGTGTAAATGAGCGTATTTCACGTTATATTGTGAACGATGCACCTTATAATTGATAAGAAACTAATAATCATAGTCCACTTCAAGGAGTAAACATCCTTTTACAATGAATACAATGTATAAGACAATATGAGATGATAAGAAAAAGGGTAAAATGAAATGTTCACATAACAATATAAATGTAATAACTCAATATATAGGGCTTAATAAGGGGTTTTATGATTAACATTACTTTTGTTTAGGGATTAACATGCCCCTCCCTTAACTAGTGTTGTCATCAACACTTGACTAACTACAAATGTTTCTGCATGAATAACTCATATTCCCATGTCACCTCTTTTACAGGTAGGCTCTTCCATTTAATGAGGTACTCAGTAAGTGCTTTATTTATCAACTGCTTAACCCTTTTTTAAAGGATTTTTTCTAGTTCTAGTGTGATTTTCCTTCTTCATTAATCTTTGGTAAAATAATTTGGAATGGTATCTTTTCATCGGTTTCCTTGTTTAACTAATAAACATGGAATATTAGGATTAACATTGGATTTTTCTAGGGCTTAAGATACCCCTCCCTTAACAAGTGTTGTCCTCAACACTTGAGTAACTGCGATTTTTTTCATGAATAGATCATATTCCCATGTCACCTCTTTCACAGGTAGGCTCTTCCATTTGATCAGGTACACAGTAAATTCTCTATTTATCAGCTACTTAACCCTTATTTAAAGAATTGTTTCTAGTTTTAACGTGATTTTCCTTCTTCATTAATCAAGGGAAAATTTTAGGGGCTAATATTCGCAAGTGGGCTAATTTTCCATGCTTTTTCCAAAAACAATATTCGCCAATTTCCATTTTTTCAAAAATTGATTCGCCCAAATTTTATAGTATAAAATTATTTTACCCTAAAATTCGCCAAAATTTTATATATAATAATATAAAATAATTAGAAACCTAAATATTTTTACAAAAATATCATCAAAATTTTTACAATCTACATATTCACGACTAGTAAGATTCGCCAAGGTTTCCAAAATTTAATATAAACTTCCACCCTTAAAATTTTCCCTACATTAATCTCTAGCAAAATAATTTGTAATGGTATCTTGTAAATGATTGCCTTTTTTAACCAAGAAACATGTAATATTGGATTTACATGTGAAGATGGAGACAAATCCAATTTGGAACCCATACTTCAATCCTCTGCAACACCTTATAGGGGCCATAATACCTCAGTGCTAATTTATTGTCCTAGGGTTTCCTTCATTAGTAAACTTTACACTCAAAAACACTTTAAAACATAGAAATTAAAAGAATAAGCATAAAGTACCTGTCTAGTCCATTGGCAGAAGCTAGAGTGTGGTATGACGAGTTTAAGCTGGGAAAAATGGATAAGGTAAATGACAGAAAAAGTGACAAAAAAGGTGATTGAGGATGTCATTTATGGGTTTAAACAATGGTATCCTTGCTAAGATTTAAACTATAATTTTTTATTGTGCTCTAAATTAGTATCAAGTAGTGGTTCACATTAGCACTCCTCTATAATGTAGGCTTCCAATTGTGTTTCCTTTTGGCTAGGGTTTTAACATGATTCTCTTCCAATAAGTCATGATTATCTTCCACTCGGTTATATAATATATATAATATATTATATAATATTATATAATTATAATATATATTAAAGAAAACCTCACTCAATCCTTTCATCACACCCATCCATCCATCAATAAAGAAATCCTTTATTTGTGAGGGAATGTGTAGGGAGGAGATTCATTCATACCCTCACTCAATCACTCAATGATTCATGAAGGAATGTAGCGCATTGTCTTTCTTTAATGATCCTTCCACCATCAGCACACACAAACAACTAATATATTGATGATTTATGAGGGAATGAAGGGCATTGTGTTTCTTCAGTGAGCCTTCCACCAACCAAAAACATGTGAGGCTTATCAATCTATCCATCCTTCCATCACACTCATCCATCCGTCTATAAAGAAATATTTCATTTGCGAGGGAACATGTAGGGAAGGGATTCATTCAAACCCTCACTCAATCCTCAATGGCTTATTCTCCCAATGCTTCGTGAGTGAATATAGGGCACTATATTCCTTCAATGACCCTTCCACCAATAACAAAAATAATTAGTTAATGGATCAATCAATCAATGCTTCGTGAGGGAATGTATGGCACTATCTTTATATGGAAACCCTTCCACCAATAATGAATAGGTAATTCTTCTCAATATATCTATTTTAATTTTTCTTTTTAATTGATTCATTCATTGTCTCTTCTATTGGCTCTTCTAATGACTCTTCTACTCATTGGTAGATGATTATGTTGTTTCGCTCAATGGAATGACATATTTGTTCTCAAGCACCAAAACCTTCGGCTTCAATTTCAATATATTGAATGTTTTATGAGTGAAAAGAAATTGATATGATATCATTGACTCAGAGGATACATTGATTTTATAGGGCCACTTTAGAGGAGATAATCGATTTTCTAGGGCCACAAGGAAATGCTAAGCAACAAAGCAACAAAATGGTTATGTGGTTTATTAATTATTCAAAATTGTTTAGTTTGGCTTTGAAAATTTTTGTTTGGTAACAATTTCTACAACCATTTATGAATTATTTCCACTCACTTTAATTTGAATCATACTTACTCAAAAATACCCTAAAAAAAAAATCCTCTTCAAGATTGGATTATGGTTTCACATGTAATAGACTAGGGTAATTTTTCCCTAGGATTTTTTGCACAATTAGGTTTTATTAAAAAAAATTCTTTTCAATTCACAAGATAAACAAATCTAGTACAAAATATATCCTTTAGTATCCACAGTAAACAATAAAGCATAACATTATGGTTAAGCCAAAAAGTTACAAAGTTAATTGAGTTCATTGTCCAGATAATCCAACTAGTGCAATATAAATTTCAATTGTTCTAAAAAACTAGAGTTCAATGGGATTTTTAAAATTTTATAATTCCAAACTATACTATGTAATTCAAATATGACCAAAAAATTAGGATATAACTACAAAACGAACCATTTTTTTCTCTACTACAAATTTTTCCAAGATGTAATTACATTTAGGAGTGAGAACATGGGTGTTATAACCCCAACTGTTGGTCAAAACTTCTTAAAATTTGTCTCAACCTTCAACGAGGGTTCTAATTAACTTCATCCACCTTCTCAAACCATGTCCCCACCTATAGCGAGGGATTCTAGGTACTCCATCCAAATTATTTCCTTCGTAAGGGCCTTAGATCAACCTCAACTCTCTTTAAAAATTGATAGAAAATGACTATTGTCCCTTTCTCTTGAAATCCACATGATGAATCGACCTTACACAAAGTGTTGAAATCATGCTACAAGATTCCCATGCAAGTGGGATTTCTTAGCTCCATACATCACCATGTTGCTTCACTTCAATTGCTTCAACTAATATTTCTGCCATAATCCTCCATGTGTCTCCATGTTGTTATCTCCATTTTCTTCAACTACTATTTCTACCATAATTTCACCTTTATCCTTCTTGTTGCATTTAAAGCTTGAAACCCAGGATGTTGACCCCACAACGTTCCATGAAATCTTTCCAGTTTTAATTCAGTCATTAGATATGAATAAAAAACCATGTAGTCAATCTTCTCAACAACACCTAATCAAGTCAAAATGAACATTTGTCCTACTCGTTTATCATAATAAAGAGGTCTTCATCTAATATTCAATCGTTGGATAATGTGGGGAAGGTGAGAACAATCTGAAAAATCATTCTCACGTTCCCCTATCCTTATGATGTAACCACCTCAACAATTGTTCCAATTTCTAATAAACAATCAGTAGTTGAAGCACTTATGAACACAATTTTCCTTTTCCCTATAAATGAAGTATAAAAATTATAGTTTAAAACTTCAGTCGTTTGAGAAATCATGAAAATCCAACCATGAATATGAACAACCACTACAACAATTATTGTGGATAATTTGAATTCTCTTTCTACAACAACCACTATATTTAAGGGTTTTAATGTTATTGTATCTAATAATAAACATTCAATAGATATAGGTTCAAAAAATGTCATAATATGATTTTGTAATTGTAACTGATGAGTATATTTAATTACCATTTTGTTCAATGCCTATATACATAGTCAACAAACTGCCATGTTGCTATATTATAGATTAGTCTCTCTTTAAAAAAAAACATTCTCAAGTAAGATTGTCAAAAGGAGAGGAGGATCCAACTGCACCCAGTTTTTCATTACTAGGACAACTGAGACAAATTTTATTATTGGACCCATTATCATAGAAAAGAGTATGAAAATAAATAAACTTGTCATGTCGCCAAAACTGACACAATCAAAACCACTTTAAATTTATATTGATCATAATAAAATTCTCCACATATTTTCAAACTATAGTCAAGAAAATAAGATTTGCAACGGGAGTACGTTGATTGAGTAATTACAAGATTTTCCAAAACAATTGTAAGAGGTTGTGTTATAATTGATTCTGTAAGGAGATCTTCAGTTTCATCATTGTTTGTACATCAATATTGGTCCCGATTAGAAAACCAGAAGAGAGTTGGCTCCTCCATATCACTCTTCATATCTCACCAGCATTGTTGGAAACTCTGGGTCACAGTTCTAATTCAACATATTTATTTTGTCTCTTGGTGGTCCATATATGTCAAGTGAACCTATCTCTAGAATATTTCTTTGAAAGAAAAAAATAGAAGGCCATTCTAAGCAAATACATTAATACCATGAATTATATCTACCAGAGACCAAAAAATTGATTATGCTCCATGTCTAGAGTTGGAAAATTCACATAAACTCTTTATACTGAGAACACCTTCTAGTTATTCATATTGAAGATTTACCATGCTAGGGGTTAATAAATGAACATTATTGGAAGAATGGATTCCTCCAATTTCTGCTTAGTGTAATATCATTATTTTAGTGTAAAACTTGGCAGGTCATTAAACCCTTCAATATTACACTAAAAGAAAAAATGCCATTGGTGAGGGGCGAAAAATGTCACCATAAGCTCATTAGTGAGGTTCAAAATATCCTTTGTCACCAAAAACTGAACTTCACCAAAGGTGGCGTCGCCGAAAGTATAGGTGTTGTGGTGACATTCAAGGTTCGTCACCAATAGTGATTTATAATCATGGATAATGACTGTCACCATTTCATATGAGAAATGATGATGGACAATAGCCTTCGTCACTAAAAAATTGAACGTCACCAAAAGTTGCATCGCCGAAAGTATGTGTTGTGGTTACATTCAAGGTCCGTCACAAATATTGATTATAATGAGGGATAGTGACCGTCACCATTTCATCTGAACAACAACGATTTTTTTTAATGGAAATTTCACGGCCATCACTATTGGTGCATATATATGGCGACGTTCGTTGACCATCACCATTTCATATTTGGTGAGGGTCAAAAAATGTCATGATAAGCTCATTGGTGACATCAAGGTCCTTCATGAATAATGATTATAATGACAAACAATGACCCTCACCATTTCATATCAACAACAACGATTTATGGTGATGAACCTTTCATGGTCAACACTATTGATGCGTATATATCGTGGCATTTGTTGACCGTCACCATTTCATATTTTGGTGAGGGTCGAAAAATTTCACCATAAACTCATTGGTGATGGTCAAAACAGCATCCGTCACCAAAAAATGATCACCTCCATTCCCTATGAATATTAGGGCAGGATGGAATCAAACCACCAACCTCTTGCTTGTAATGCAGGTGCTCTTCCATTGAGCTAGCACCCTTTAAAAAATTAGAGTTTTAAAAATTATATCTTGAAACCTTTATAGATTATAAATTACACAACTTTCAATAAATTAAAGTCCCGAAAAACTTTTACTAAAAAAGGAAAACATCTACATTTTCATTGCCATGCCTGAAAACCATGGAGATCCCCGTCGATAGTAGAATATGATATGTGTCTGCTGCTTAAGAACACATTATTTATTAACCATTCTTACCTGATAGAAACCAAAGAGATAACACAACATAGACATACAAAAAATTCCCTACCGATATATAATCATAACTTAGCTAAGAAGTCTAAAAGATTTTCTTAATTAATAAAATTTGTATTTGGAAATTTGGTTTCTTAAGATTTAGAAAGACTACGTTGTATAACACTTATTTCTATTTATCCAGACAATTATATCATAGCGTATGTCACATAGTAGAAATTGTGGTACATAAAGTAAAAATACAAATTTTCTCAAGAAAATAGATTTAGAAAAGAGCTTTGAAAACTATATGTTTATCATCAAAGCTTTAATTAGTTCAACAACAAAATATTTGGAGTTTGAAAAATTAATATCATTCATAGGAAAAGAATAAGACAATGGACAGACTCTCTATTCATACAAAGATTAAATCTAGTCACTATTTCCATTGCAGATAACTAAAATTTGGGCAGTGGTCTAACATTTAGAGATGATTAGTGGCGAAGAATCGTCAATACCATCATTTTTTTTCCATTGTTTGTCATGTCTCTGGATCCAGATCAGATTTTTGGCTCACCCTTTAAAACATAATTCTACCACTCCATTTGATTTTTTTTTTAAGAATTGACAGGACCTTCCCATCCTTTGTTTTAAATCAATCAATAACCATCCATCAATGATATAAAGAATAAAAAAAAACACAAAAAAGGCCAAAGATGCGCTTGATGTATACCTATATTCCAGGACTCATCTGACCTTAATAGTGCAAAGATCTCACCCTAAAAAAATAACATCCATATGGGGTTTACAAAACCTTTTTAAATCAAGCTCCCAATAAAACAATCAAAATATGAGCATCCCTTTAATCAATATAATATCTTACTTAAATAAAAGTGGCCTAGAATTGAATGTTATATCAACCATGTCAAGTAACTTACATCAGGCGAGAAATAATGGCCATGCATATTGGATTAGTGAAATAATTGATCTAATAAATCTCAAAATCAAACAGATGACGTACAACTAAGAAATGAAAATAAATGACTTACAGCTAAGACATGAGGTTTACCTTTCAACCCTATCGTTAGATAACTCTTCTTTATGTATAGACCATTAAACTTTTCCTGGTACCAAGTGGAAGTGGTATTGTAACATTAACCTCTGATAGAGTCTGTGTCCATGATTACTTCTCAAGATTTGCTCCATTACCACCATTTGGGGATCGATAAGATACATGCATAAACCATCAACAGGAAAATTAAATCTAAATCCTTGGAAAAAAAGGGGAGGAAAATAAAATCCACAAATTGAAACAAACAATAGGATAACTCATTCCAAAAACATGATTATCTCTTCATGAACAGTAAAAAACGAAATCAGGAGAAATGTAATTTTTGCCACATTTTGACAATCATTTCCTTTTGCATATTCTATGAGAAATTGATGAATTTTTTTAGCTAAATCTTGTCAACATCAGGATTCTAGTAAAACGTAAAGGAAAAACTCTAACACAAATTATATAATCCTAAACATAAATATAGATTCTATACAAATAGTTATTGATTCAGGACATTGTATTTTGTGAAAATTTGGAATTTTAGCATTATAGATAGCATGGCATTGTTGTTTGTAAGGGAGAACAAGCAGGATATTGGCATAGTCCAATGAAGAAACATCAGAGACCACTGTGTCATAGAAAGGACCAATCACAAAGTTCACAACATAGTGTTGTGAGACTATAAGGTGAGGGCCCTCTTTGTTCACCCATCCCAATTGGTAGTGGGATGGGTAAGGGGTCATGGGTAGGTTGAGGCACTGCACCAAATCCTTGGCGATCTTTGATATAACACAATTTATAGTACCACTTCCTTACCACTATATGTCGAGTATTTATGAAGTCCATTTAAAAATTTCTTCAAAGTTCAAATTTCAAACAATTATATAACCCAAAGATGTAGCCTAAACAATCTCAAATTTAAATATTAGATGACCCAAAGATGTAGAGTATATATCTCACATTTATATATCCTAATTTCTAGACATTAAAATGAAGCCTTTTAGCATACTATTGTGAATTCAGCCCAAAATGCAAGAAGAAAAATATTGATGGTTATTTTGCTAATATATAAGTTTTATACATGCATTTATTTAAACATTTATCTTGCAATATAAAACATATACAAGGATGCACACAATATGTTGCATCTTTAGTGCTGTTATGTGAACACTGTCATAACAATACTTCTAGCTATAGAACAACCATTTCAATCTTTCCTCTGTTGTATGATACAGACATTTTTCCTTCAAACAGAGTTATGAGATACAAAGCCACTTTCACTCTTAAGAAAAAATGTGGCTTTAAATGCATGGTGAACTCTCTTAGCACAAATATGCTCTTAGTATGGTATTGGATTCTCAGGCTAGTGCCAGGTTTAAGGGTGCCAAAGACTTTATATTTTAACTATGATATGGTGCACATTAGGCTTCAGGACAACATATTCTTTAGGAATTTCATGTTGGGAAATATCCAAATCCGTGTCGAGGAGAACTCAAGTTAAATGGAAACATTTTTGTATAATGGTTGTGATTCATATGGATTCAGATTAATATATATGTTATTTCCTAAATTTGAATTATTTATTTATTTTTTGACAACCATTTTTTTAATCCATTTTTTATCTAGCTCTGAATCAATTCACATTTTGTAGGTTAACCATTTGATGACTGCTCTAGTTCATGTAATTAAATAGAGCATAAAAGATAAAGTGGTATTTGTGTGTTCATGGGAGTGTTGCATGCATAAGTAAAATGGGAGTTACAAAAATATTTAGCAATGCCCAATTGGAAAATTGGAGTGTCTTATATGTAAGAAAATGTGTAACAGAATATCCTAAATTTAGAAATATGAATATTGTGATGTGTGATTGGTGAAAAAAATTCAATTCGATCATGGATAAATACAACTCCAAGTTGAATGAAATATCACAAAGAATTGTGGAAAAAAAATAGTACGTATTTCATATTGTTGCTCGTCTTCCTTATGTGCAAAGCATAATAATTTTATAAAAGTAATATAAATCTAAACTAGGGACATGTTGGAATGCAACAATTCTCCTTGTCTGTATATAGTAAGAGAGTAATCATAGTCCATGAGATAGTAATTATGTCCATGTGAAATCATGATAGTGCTTGGAATGACAGGCAAGCCACTAATAGTGACTCATGATAGTTGTAAATGGTCATAAAGATATAAATAGAACCATATTGGAATTTCCATGCAATTGAACCATACTTAAAATTCCTCTTATGATTATGGATTCATCCAAATGAAATCAATTAAGAAATTGGTTACACTTAAGAGTCAAACTCGTGTTGATAGTTGCAAAGGGTGGACCATTGAAAATCTAGATTATTGTCTCTCTTTTGAATACCAGCATCTCATATTTGGAGGGTCAAATTTGTAATCGTTTAATTTTTCTATACTTTCTTAACCAAAAAATCAGTCGAAACCCTTGCTAGCATAACCCAGGATCTAACTACTTCAAGCATAATGGAACTTAAAAGAGATACAACATACCTGATACCACTCTTAGGCTTTGTTCAACTCGAAGTTTAAGAGGTATTGGAGAAGAATAATCATCCAAACTTGCTGCTATGTGAGAATAAATTCAAGAATCTACAACTCAAAATAAACATAAATAAAGGTTTAGGTAGGTAATACAATGCCAGTAAACTATATAGGAAGCCATATTAATTTGTATAATGAATTTTTAAAAAGAAAATGATTTTCTCAAAATAGAATATACTATAATATTCATGTTTTTCACCAACACAAGAAAATGCAAAAACAAAGGATATCTTAAAGGTTGCAAACACACATTTCTCTATCCTCTGGCAAAGTTGTTCAACATCTTCCTCAGATTCCATTTTTTCTTTGAGATAAAGCAAATCATCACTGTCTAAAGCTACATTTTCCTCAACAAATGATTTATTTGTTAAGAAATATCAAATATCCATAACTAAATTCATTATGAAATTTTGGAATCTCATTGTTCTTATTACTCAAACAAATGCATCCATAGAAGGATGTATCAAAATATTTTAACAATCATTATTTGTTGCTAATTGAGAAAGTTTGAGTACAATAAAGAGATAAATCATAAAAAATCCTTAGTGATTGAGTATGATTATACACATTTTTCTTGTTCTATCTCAGGTACATGAGAGGATAAATTAATATCCTCTCCAACCAAGTTCAATTTCCGCTTGTGACGTGATTGCTCTTCGTGAGAAAATTGTTGATCGGTACAAAAAATGTATATATTCTTGGAATATGATCTAACTATGAATATGGAAGTGTTCAACTATCTTATTGAGGACGTTGTATTTATGAAAATATGGAAGTCAAATATTTGAAATAACATAATTTATGGGAGTGAGAAGGCATGCAAGGCAGTGGTAAGCTCAAATTCAAATCTGAAATAACACAATTCCAAAATAACTCAGGGTTTACAGTGGCTCCACCAAAGATACTCTGACATGGAGGTTTTTCTCATGGTTATTTTAGATTGTTGGAGTATCTTTGGTAGAGCTAGGTTTTCTCTTGGTTTTCCCTATATAGGGTTTTCAAAAGCATGGAGAATTATATGATAGGTTGTGATTGTGTTCTTGGGTTTCATTTATTCTTTATGTATATGAAATTTTTGGGTGAATGCTCCAAGAAATCCAAGCACCTTAAGACAAAAACACATAAAGTACAAATAATATTGAATGAGAGAAAGAGGGAGAGTAGCACTGCTCTTACATCCCTAACCCAAGTATGAAAAGGAATATGCACAAGTGCATGATTGAATATAATAACAACTCACTCCTTCCTCTATTTATATGAGAGGTAAAGAGGATTTACAATAACAAGTGGACCTATTACACTACAAGAAAACTTGAAAGACACAAGCAGGTCCGACCATGTGAAGCACTCTACTCTACGTGACATGTGTCCACATCAAAGGTGACAGTGATTAACAAGCAAGCCCCCCATGGCATGACCACTAATCCCCAAAGTCCAACAATACTCCAACTATCCTAAGCTCCAATGCATCTCCAAGGTCATGTACCTCCTTAAGGAAAACGCATATCCAAGGTAATTTGTCACCTTAACGACTCCCGCACCTACATATCCACTCCCTCAACCCAAGAGTTCACATGTCAAGGGAGTTTGTGTGCTCATGTTGATTTTGGGAGGTTTTTGTCATGGTGAAATACCCAAATCTACTTCAAGTACACAAACTCCCTTCACGCATCAACAACATGAAGGCACCGAGCTCCATACTTATCAACACTTTGAGGAAGAATGTCTTTCAAACATCCAAACAAGGTCTAGCAGCAAAAAGTAAACCACCTCCAATGTCCAAGTCCATCATGGAAGAGCATGGGCCAATCATACACTATGCACCCCACATCTCATGAAGCACCCACAAGGCCCAAACATGGTGTAAAAATTTTCAAAGTAACCCAAAAAGCTAAAAATGATGTCCCTCTCATCATAAAATCATTTTTAACTCCACACATATTCAGTTACAACTTTCACTCATAAGTGTCACTAATCAAAGTTTGCAGCTCCTCTTTTCTACAAAAGTGGGAAGACTAACTATAAAATTACCATTAGACATGTAGAGGTTTTTTATGAAGGCAGTATGAAAGAGACCATTTGGGTCAAGGGCAAGAATCAAGATCCATACTGCCTTGGTCCTAAGTTGGCATCCGTACCTTGACAAAGCTATTTGTGAAGTGTGCTATTGCATGGATTTTGGAAGAGAGTATTTGGGGTAAAGGAAACATCCATACCATTTTTTATTTGACCTGAGTTGGCATCCATACCTTCTCATAAGAATTCCTTTGTAGCATACTTATTTTATGGGTTAGTCAGCTACAAACTACTTCCTAATCCTAGCATTTACATTTGTTCTTCAAAGTCATTATCTAGTTCTGGTTGAAATCACTAGTATTTTTTTTTTGTTTCTTGTCCCTATATATTTGCTATTATTTTGTAATTATTCAAATTTTTGCTACAGTTAGGGCCTTCTTAATTTCTGATTTTTGGTCTGCTTTATTTTTCAGATTTCAGATCTAGTTCCAGAAATTTTGGATATCAAATTTCAATTATAATAGAATAATTCAAGGTTGGATTAGATCATTGGTATTAGAACCTCAATTAATAGCATATTCATATCATATTTTTCGTTACAATTTAGAATAGTTACTTATGCTCACCAATATTTTTATCTTTCAAGGAATCCTTGTAAGAAAGATAGAGAAAAGCATAACTCAGATAAATTGTCACCAACATACACATCAACTCAGATATATGGTCACTGAGAGAGAGAGAGAGAGAGAGAGAGAGAGAGAGAGAGAGAGTAGCACTTCTCTTACATCCCTAACCCAATTATGAAAAGGAATGTGTACAAGTGCATGATCGACTATAATAACAACTCACTCATTCCTATTTTTATATGAGAGGTAAAGGGGCTTTGCAATAACAAGTGGACCTAGTCCACTACAAGAAAACTTACAAGACACAAGTAGGTCCACCCATGTGAAGCACTCTACTCTACGTGACATGTGTCATCATCAAAGGTGATAATTATTAACAAGAAAGCCCTCCATGGCATGAGCACAACTCCCCAAGGTCCAACAATACTCCAAAGGTTCTAAGATCCAATGCATCTCCTAGGTCATGTGTCCCCTTAAGGAAAATGCATATCCAAGGTAATGTTTCACCTTAAGGACTCCCACACCTACATATCCACTCCCTCAAACCAAGAGTTCACATGTCAAGGGAGTTTGTGTGCTCGTGTTGATTTTGGGAGGCTTTTATAATGTGAAGTACCCAACTCTACTCCAAGCACACAAACTCCCTTCATTCATAAATAACAAAAATTCACCAAGTTCCATACTAATCCAACACTTCAGGGAAGAATGTCTTTCAAACATCCAAACAAGGTCTAGCAGCAAACAGTAAACCACCTTGAATGTCCAAGTCCATCATGGAAGAGCATGGGCCAACCATACACTATGCACCCCACTTCTCATGAAGCACCCACAAGGCTGAAACATGGTGTAAACATTTTCAAAATAACTCAAAAAGCTAAAAATTATGTCCCTCTCATAAGAAAATCCTTTGTAACTCCACACATATTCAATTACAACTTTCACTCATAAGTGTCACTAATCAAAGTTTGCAGCTCCTCTTTTCTACAAAAAGTAGGAAGACTAACTATAAAAATACAATTAGACATTAGAGTAGAGTATTTTTATGAAGGTGATATGAAAGAGACCATTTGGGGCAAGGCCAGGAAATAGGATCCATATGGTAAATTTGAGCGTCAAGTGTTTCAGTAGTTCTTATAGTAACTATATTATAGTGCACATGCAGATATCAAAGTCTACTGAGTCAATGATCTCATAATTTATAGACTAATGGGATATGCACCATTGTCATTTATAGTATAAAGCTATAACTGATTGAATCATATGATATATCCAGCCGAAATATCTAAGAGATGCCATCATGTTCAGAGAGTTCACTCAAGGGGGACAAGGACAAAGAACATCATGCTTTGACTGCTTTTCAAATAATTCAATTCAGAATATAAGAATGTAAATTAAACTAATTATAGAATTAGAAACTCTACTCTTGTATGGTATGCTATGAAACTACTATAAGATTTTAACTTGTCTTTAATATAAATTTCATTGCCAATAAATATATTTCACAGCTAGTGCATTTGAAACTGCATTCTTTATTTTTCAGAGGAAAAACACTGGTTTATATTCATTTAAAACGTTGGAAACAAATCATTGTTGGACACCTATTCAGAACTCTCACTCTAGGGTTTCCTCTTGTCCAAGACCTAACCTATTGGTTGGGCTCGCCTCTTGTCCATTCTCTTGGACTAGACCTATTTGTTTGGTGGGCTTCTCCTTGAACTCAATACCTGAATCTAGACAAGCGGAAGGTTTTAATTTCTAAATCATATAATCCGAAAGGAAGGCTCACTTGTACCCAATAGTTCATATGTGGTGGTATCTATAAGAATTCATAAGGGAAGGTAGTAAGTAATGGGTTATAGCATGAGCCTT
This sequence comes from Pinus albicaulis, assembly GCA_034641835.2. Lineage (NCBI taxonomy): Eukaryota > Viridiplantae > Streptophyta > Pinopsida > Pinales > Pinaceae > Pinus > Pinus albicaulis. Next base: position 1,294,281,863 of record CM076575.1, read on the forward strand.
AAGAGAAACCATGACTCCTCAGAGAAGAATAAACTGAGGAAATAAAGATATATATCAAAGGCCTAAGAGAATCCTTTTGATAATGGATTGAAAAATAAGAGGCATCTCATATCAACATCATACCTATAAAATAGAAACATAGCTTTCATTTTATTATACATTCTTTTATCTTTTGTGCTAGAGAAAGCTAACTAAAAAGTATACAAAATTGTTTCTCTAGACCAATGAACTTGAATCTTGGTACTATATTTCCTTTAATATAAGATTTTTTTTCCTTTTTCCAAATGAAAATAGATAGATCCAGAAATAATATTTATATATGTTTTGATTCCATTCCCTATTTCCCTTTGAGATCAAAAATAAAGAGCTTGCCTCGAATGATGCTATGTGGTTGGTCTATTTATAGATCATTTATCAAGGGGAAATGGATACTCACTACCTATAATACTATCACATGTCCTCTCTTTATCTATATTAGTTCGACCTCCCTAAATTTCCTGTGAGACCCGGCCAAATAGAATGCTATCACCTCACCAAAAAGGTGTACGAACATGATATTCTAAGTTAACCCAATCTTGCTTGCTCAGATATGGGGATGAAGAATAATACGCCCCCCTCAGTTTGATGCAGTGTGACAGAAGAAATTCTTGGAAGATTCCATAGAAACTCGTCCCTCACGAAAAATAGACTATGTTTCCTCTACTTTACTCTAAATATTATAGCACTGTTGACCTTGTCATATTTCTTAGTTGCTCGTTCTTTCAATTCAATGCCTTAGCCTTTGTGTTTACTGGAGGTCGTGCTTAAACTTAAAAATTGGAATTTCTTATTAATATATGCAGACTGAGGCACACTTCACTTCACCACTATTATATGAAGCAGACCAAACCTATTTATTTAGGTCATAAGGGCAGGCGGATTGTGTAACAACTCAACGTGGTTCAATTTCCAGTAGCCTTGAGTGACATATAAGTAACTAGAGAATGAGTGTTATTATGGTAGGTTAGAAAAGTGATTGGTAACACAGAGAACATTATACGGTAATTGAGAGATTGACTAGCCATTTCTTCCATTTTTGGTTGTTTAAGGGTTTGATAATAAATAAGGTGGAGACGGAGGTGAGTCAACTGAATCAATCAAGATGGAACTAGATGCTCTTTCAGAAGGAAGCGTTAACCTTTTCTTTTAGGTGTGATTATCTACCAATGCACATAGAGAGACAGATATGCGTGCCACCCTGGACTCATTGGTTGTGCAATATTTGAAGCATCCGCATCAAGAGTGCCCTGCTCCTATTACCACTCCTCCTCCATTATCTTTGTTGCATCCACATGTATGTCCTGAACCTAGCAGAGCTCTAGATGCACCTTTTAACACAACAGGATTGTTAAGCACTCATGAGTTTATAACACAATATGGTGGAATGCATGGACATAGGCGTGATTGACATTTTGTTTTTAGCCGTTTCAGGCCTTTGAGTACATGTCTTGATGATCCTATATTATTGACTTCAATTACATTTTTGGGCAATTATACACATATTCATATTGGAATTCATGCCGGAGAATTTAACATCTTTGATAAAAACAATGGAAATGTTCTAGAAAGCCACTCTTGCCATCAATCGTTGATAACTTTGGTCCAATGTACATCGCGTGAAACTGGAAGTTGTTCCACTACTGGAACTCACCTTTTATTATCATCCTGTAATTATGATGTTTTCCTTTGGGATTATTCTACACTTGAAAATGGTCCATTGCATGCATTTGACAACTGTAGAGCAACATGATTCAACAATAGTGGAAGTATGTTTGTAGAAATTTCATCGGAATCTTCTCGTCAAGAAATTATTGTTTATGATGTTCAATGTTGCAATATTGAACAGACGTTGTGTGACATTTTATTCAGTTTCATCTAGGTCTATTCGTATGCATGCATAATCACTTTTCCATTTTAGTCCTTTGGATTCAATGTTGTTATGGAATGGTATTCTTTGGGACCATAGAGTTTCACGACTTGTACATTGCTTTGACCAGTTCACAGACTATGGAAATGGTGGCTTCCATCCAGCAGGAAATGAGGTTATTATTAATTTAGAGGTCTGGGACCTATGAAAAGCTAAGCTACTTTGAAGTGCACCATATCTAGATCAGACTGTTATCACTTTTAATTCTACCAGAGACATCATGTATGCGGCATTAAGGAGAAATCTAGAAGATGTTATGTTAGCTTTAAATACACACAGATCTCGTCATCATTTATTTGCAACATTTCACACAATGGATGATGTCCACTATTCAGACATTGTAACAACTGTTGTGGATTGTTGTGTCTTGGATTTGGCAACGAAACCGACAAATTCATTTATAGGTCTAGTTGCAATAGATGACAGTGATGTAATTGATTCATCTACTAATATTTATGAGGTTGGGAGGCAAAGGCCAACAGATGATGACTCAGATCCTGATGATGGGTTGGAGACTGAGGATGAAGATGATGGTGACTTAGATGCTGATGAATATGGTTTAGATATTGATGGAGAAAGTGATATGGATATTAGCAATGATAAATATGATAACATTGATGAAGGTGAAGATGGTGATTTTGATAGTAACAAGGACGATGATGGTGTGGGTGGGGGTATCCTGCGAATAATCTCAGATGATGAAGGGAACCAAGGAATGGGGTCATTCAGTAGTGATGATGATGGTTATTTGGGTGAATTTGATGAATAATTTATGATCTTATATATTGGATGTGTTGATAATGATTGATATTCTATAGAGGCAGTTGTTGTACATGTATCACTTGCGGATCCTATGTTGTATGCTCCATAAGATGAGCAATGGAAAAAATCTTGATCACGAGGTTAGCTATTGAGGATGGGTTCATGGTTCTACAATATTGTAGAATTTATGACAATTAATATTTACAATGAAGATCCTTGTATAGCATTTAGTTTTCATTGTTATCGGTGGAAAGTACCAACAAAATCTAGCAATTAGATTATTCATGGGGAACCATCAAAATTCCAAGTTACCGCATTTTATCTCAAAAAGAGAGACATATATATTTATCTATGTGTCGATCTATTGATCCATCTCGTCTTCACTAGGATAAGTCCCTTCATTCCCCAGCTATATCGAATGAATATCGGAAATGATTGGACCAACCATTCCAGAGCCAGATCAGGGTCTTTGGACGAACAAAAACGAGTGAAATCTACATCATTAAAGTGTTTTGTTTCGGTCTATAACCACATACAAGTGAAAATGGACAACATTACCATTTCCCACCACCGATTATGCGTTAATATATAGGCATTTCCCTTTCCCAACCTTTCTTGTTCCCACACATCTCTCTATCGAATCGCTTACGTAGATTTTGGCCCTCTCCCTAGGCATCTATGATGAGGTGAAAAAGGTGTGGTGGTGGGTAAGCGGGCCTTTTACACCATTACTAGGTTATCCCTTTACTTACATGTTGTAAGTATAGTAAGAAATAAGGGTAAATATGAATTCTCAATGAAAGTGGTGTATGTGTATCAACTGGTCTGGTCCCATTGTGTCGGTTATATAAAGTGGGATATATATCATCTTGGCTCCTACAAGTCGTTGAGTAGAAAATGAGTAGCAACATAAAGTGAAGAAACTCTAGGATCATGTCAGAATTGGTATCAGGTGCAGCAGAATAAAAAAATATGAGGATTGGGGTTAATATAAAGAAAATCACATTAAAAGTAAGTTTTCAAAATTCACAACATAGACAAATGAGATTAATCAACATGGCTTTTCAATGCGGTGTACGTAAGAGCTTCATAAAACAAAGAAAACATTAAATAACATAATTTCAGATCAACTTCGATGAATGTTAATTTTGGGAATAATCTTAAAAACTGGGTAGAGTATTTGAAGTAATTGAATTCGAGGAAGGAAGTAAAAGGGAGAAGTGGTACACGTGTTAGTATTAGAAAAAACATTGGTTTATATTCATTTGAAACGTTGGAAAAAAAACCACTGCAATTGAATCTACATTGGTGAAAACACAAATAACATAATTTCAAATCAACTTCAATGAATGATAATTTGGGGAAAATCTGAAAAGCTGGGTAGAGTATTTGAAGCAAATGAATTCGAGGAAGGAATTAAAGGAGAAAAAGGTACTTGTGTTAGTATTCGCTTCCATTAATTGACCAAGGCTTCATAACCACTGATCTTGCCATCATGGTCCAAATCTTCCTTGTGAAAATAGGCATCAATCAAATCAATGTTTTTTGGGCAAGCCATTAAAGAGATCCTCTTCATCTACCGATCACTTAAGGCATCCAAATTCAACCCTAACTACCAGCGAATCACTATAACATTTCATGTGAAAATACATAACAAATCTGCAGCTAGGACGAAGTTCAATCAAGAACTTGAATCGATATAGAGATCCTAAAGATCGACCTAGCGACCTGTACATGTTTACAGATAGTCTCAGGCAGATTAAAGATCGATCTTGGTGTGTTGCGGTGCCCAACTCTTTTTACCAGGAAGAAAATGCGAAAAAAAATAAATTTAAATTTGGATGCTTGTTAAAGTTCTTAATCAATAATTATTTTAATTTTTATATAAATTTAAAAAAATATATATTTTATGAATATATAAAATGTATTGAATGCATATTTTCTTATCTTATTGTATAATTATTTCAAAAAAATATATTTTTAATTTTCCAAAATTACAAAATAATAACTAACCATGTTTTCATATATATTTTTAAACACATTCAGATTTGGATTTTATATAATTAACAAAAAAATTATTAATATATTTTAATTAATGTTTAATTATCTTATATTATGGTGTTATGAACACAAGTGAGATTTAGTTTTATAATTATTAAGTTATATTTTAAAGCTAAAAAATATTTTTTAACAATGTATTAACCTTCCATAACCAATTTCAATGTAGCTCATTTTTATGGTAGTAAAAAATGAATGTCATAAGTCTTGCCCTTGCCTAAACCCTTCATAACCAATTCGGATGTATTTCATTATGTGATAATAAAAAATGAATCTCATGAGTCCCACCCACACATTGGTACAATTCTACTCAAGGCACCATTGATATTTCTCCATGAACCAATAATAATATTATTATATTATCCAATTTTAAGGTCACAGCCAAGCCATACACAAAATTGGTGTATGAGACCCCCTTGTTTGTGGGACAAGGGACCCACCTTCGCGTAGCAATTTGACTTCTAAGTCTACGAAGGCATACATACTTTACCATATCGCGAAACACCATAATGCATGACATTTCTATTTCCCACAATTGCAAAAGCACCTAACATCCTGCAACATGAGCATTTTGCTCCCGTATTATTGAACTAAACATGGCAAGTCCCTCTTGTAGCAACAAGAATTTCCCAGACCCTGCCCCCCCGGCCTCCCCCCAAACAATATATCTTTGAATCTCTCATGTTGGAGTCTGTTACCCCTAGTGAGCATATATGAGTGTAGGGGGACATAACCTCATAATACAATAGGCACCCAATGGGAAAGGTTTTTGCATCGAAGAGGGAGTCATTGATTACATAGATGTGGTTTTCTAATATTTTGCATCAATCAAATGTAGATTTGAGGGGGAATTCAGCCAAAAAAACTATTTGGTTGAATTTTCATATAAAAAGGGATTCAAGTTCAAATTTTGATACTTTTTGTTTACTCACTTTAATGTCATAACATATAACTAGTGATTTGCAAGTCCTTGTCTCGTTTCATCTTATATTTTATTTAAATTATGAAGTGATTAAGCCTTGAACCCAAAATATTCATAGCTAATTTTTACAAACTATGCATTTCCTCATTTCCTCTCATTTTACTTTAGTTAAATGGAGCAACTAGGCCTTGAGCCCCAAATCCACACAACTAAGCACCTTACATGTTAACTTATCACCCAATCCCATTACATTTTCCAAGCATTGGGGAAATTAATAAAATTTCAAAACTCAATTTCATACTCATTTGATGCATTCACCATGTTCCATCAATTTGAGTTAAACTATACTAACAAATGTAATGTAATTCTTTTAATTTTTTTCATTCATTCTAAATTAGCAAGTGAGAAAAATGCAAATTCAACCTTATTTTTAGAGTACAATCATCGAAAAACTCATCAAAGACTAAAGATAGGTTAAAATATTCATGAAGTGAAAAATATTGTTGGCATCCTCGAGAATAAAAATAATTTCAGAAGCCTGGTCCAGATTTTACCACAAACACATGAAGCAAAGTGAGGAGCCTATTTTAATGCTTTTATAACATGATGTATTATAAGAATTTTTAAAGAATCACGCATGAATACACAATTTTTTCGTATCTGGTATCATTCCAGATAGAGAAAAGTACTCATTAGGCTATCTATGAAATTTGACACCCACCTACTTTCAAAATCATCATCGACATTTACAGATTAAAAAGGAATTGATTATGCTACCTATGACCAACGAAGATTTACTCCCCACCTTTCTAAAATATAATGTATATTTAAGCTGTTATATTTTCAACAGATTCCTTTCTATGATGCAACATGCTACAACTTTCCATTATATTTATGTATATATTATACGAGTTGATGTACTTGTAAGGTGCATAAATTCTAAAATAATTGTCCAGATACCCATGTTTCCACTAACTTAATTGTTTAAGTAAGAGACAATTTTTATTGCAAGAAGAATGCATCAATCAAACTTTACTCTACTCACAGTTTACAAACCTAACCAATTTTTTCATACACAAACACATTCAATACTAATCCACAATAATAAACAATGCTCAAAACAATATCTTGACAGGGATCAAACTATTAACAAATTCTCAAAACAATATCTTTATAAAGATCAAGCCACTAAAAAGTAATAGTAGTCGAGCAAAGAGTTATCACACTTTATGTGTGATAACATTTTTGACATGATGCCCTTCAAACAAGAGGCCACCTCAACATTAGCACAATTAGCACCCTTTATGTGTGATAACATTTTTGACATGAAGCACTCCAAACAACAGGCCACCTCAACATTAGCACAATAAGACAATCATGTCTTGAGAATTTATAAATAACAATAATGATAATAATCAAATTTTAATATTAGGAAACCCCCATAAGATCCCTTTGTTTATCAGAAAGAGACACCCCCACCCCCTACCCCCACAAACAAGTTATCTAACTACTAAAATATGTATAGGTGCACATAATCTACTCCACATGTTTGTTTATATTAGACCCACTTAAACTACAAATAACATAAATATTTTGTACTCGACGTACAAAAGGAAGAAAATATTTAAAGATCACTATCATTGGGTGGGAACTTCAATGTATTGGTGATTTTGAGTGCATAAAATGTCCTTGAATTGTGAACAAGAAAAATAAAATTTCATTGCTTCAAGTGTGAGTTTTAATGGCTGGAGTGGAATTCCATAAAAGGTCTCAACCCAAAACGAACTCAACCCTTGATAGGTTCCACACAGGCTGAGATTGGAAACTCATTATTTCATTAATTTGTATATTCAAACAAATTTCCACATATTATGAGAAATACTATAATAAATAATGGACCATAATTTAAAAAATGTGAAGGTAAAATTAGCATAAGAAATAAATGTGTCATTTCAAAATTCAGATCATTAGATATACTTAACAATTTAAGAACTATGTTGATTCTCATAGAGTCACGTAAATTCCACTAAGGGAAACACCACATGGACCAAATGCCAATATGAAAGGGAGTTCAAAAAGCATTATTATCCCTCACAATGACCTTATCTTTCCTTAGGATCACCCTCTATAGTGTAACAAAATGTGTAGGTTGTACTGATTATAATATTGATTATAATCTTCAATCCTCCTACCCCATAGATGAGGCAATTTTGCATATTAGTAGGTAGGCCATATAATATGTTATTATTTAAATTCATGTATATGCTACACTTGGGATATCTAGCAAGGAGTACATTAATGACACGAAGTTTCTTTTTCTCCTTTTAAAATTTATCTTCCAAACATTATCATCTTAACACAATCTCATACTTCTCACTCATTCAACCATTTTTTAGTGTTTTTTTTCCACACTTGTTTCCATATTCATTGGACAATTTTGAAGCTATATGTTTAAGTTACAACTCTGGGAGGTTAGAAATTTTATCAGTGGTTTGGATCATTTCGATTGTTTGGGCTAAATAATTAGTGTTTTGTATAAGGTATTGTGCTTTCATCACCACTATATGGAACATGATTAAGGTTCTATTTCTTTTATTTTACTTCATTTAGAGATCAATAGATGAGAAGCACAAGGATTAAACTACCTAAAATAAATACCATGTTTTCTACCTTGTGCTTTTCAAAATGTAGAATTTTTACAAATTATGTGCTTCCCATCCCTAAAAGATTATTTGGTTGATGAATCATATGCAAATATTAATGAAGAAGTTTAGTATGGTTGTTGTTATGAAATGGGTTTTTATGGTTTTTCAATTTTTATGAAATATATATAGGCCATTACAAAAAAAAAAGTACAAGTCCCTCATTATAAACAAAAATTAAAATGATGGACAAAAAATTCAAACAAATGAGATATAATTAAAATTAAAATTAAAATAATTTTTAAAAACTGAGAAGAAGAAAAAAAAAACCTATGAGACTCTGATAATTGTGCGCCTTAAAATGTTTTGGATCAATATTCCTTTAAATCGTTCTTATACATAGAGAAAAATCCCAATTGAAGTGGTTATTTAACAACTTCCTCACCTTCCATAATTTTCCATAATCTTCCTTGAAAATTGAATGTGTGAAAATTATGGGGAGATGCAAAATAAATCATATGGGTTTGATGAAGGGATGAAACCATAGTTTAAAAATGAGGGCAAGGATTTGAGAGGGATTTCCAGTAGATTTATTGGTGGAAAGGACATGTTTCTTCTTAGGGAAAAATTATGGGAAGGATTGCAAGGATTTTTGTTAGTTCAAGCCCATGTATTCCTTTTCTATTTTTGTAACTCCCAAATGAAGACAAGGTGTTGAGACTTATACACCCACTGCTCCTTTTGGCCCATTAGGTGGACGATGACAATAACAGATTGCTTAAATATGTGCCTATTCCCATTTCGAGAACCAATAACAGGGGAAGTTGCATTATTATATTCAGTAGTGAAAGAACACGAATTGAAACTATCCATATCTCAAGCAGATGTTTAACCAACAAATTATCTAGCGTCTTTAGGTTATAATAATTCTATGCATGCAGTGGAAACAAAGACAAAAGTAGGAGCATCGATTCTAGTATATGAATTATGGGCCCCAATGGAGGAAGAAGATTACTTGGATCGAGTAGATTCAATTCCATTTCCCCTCTGAATTATTAATAGTCCCTTCTCGTTAGAGAAGATCTATACCTGGCGATAGATTTTTTTAATTAAGTTTCCTAAGCACCTCATCGAGTAGCAAAGATAAAGGTTTAACTGATAGTGCAAAACTTAAAACTACTCACTATTCATGTCTTCATTCTTAGAGTGTGGACCAAACAAAGGAACCTAGAAACTTCGATTAGGGGAAATCCTCATCAATCCATAACCATTCGAATCAAGGCCCATTCCAACTTCATTATGGTTCTCTTCATTCTTTGGTTGGACATTGAGCCCCGAGCCCTTCCTTTTCTGGGACCCCACATAAGAGAAATTGTATCTATGGGATGCGATCGAGGTTATGCTTTACATTAGTTAAGGTGTGAGAACATTAAAACATTGAATTAATTATTGGGCGACTTTGAATAAATTTCAACACAGTAGAGGGTAATTCAAAAGTATATTGTCAAGTATTCGATGATAAAATATTGACTATTTGAGTATTTTCAACCATAAATTATCCTTTTACTAATGATCGACTAACATTAGGTAGTCTCGTATACTAGCCAATAGTCATGGATCTTGAGAAATCTAGGGCATTAGCATTAGGGTGATTTCTCTTCATTGATTGTTTGTGAATGGTCTTTAACGTCTTAAGATTAGGATATTTTTTTATTAGATCATTAATGTTTTTCTTCATCAAAGAGTAACCAATGCTTCAACATAAGAAGACAAGAGACACAACATATAGGCTATGATCCAGTGCCAAAACATCTCACTCTTTGAGAGGAAAATTGGCACAAAATTCTTCTTAGAGAGATTCATCAAAATGTATGCCCTCCTGTGATCGATTTTGTTAAAGAAAGTGTGTTTTAGATGACTCATTAGGTGAAGTAAGGTTTGGGCTATCTTAAAGGGTTTTTAAAGTAATTATGTGGGGAGTTGGTTATGATTCTTCTTTACCTAAGGCCATAGTTTCTTTGTATTATATGTTTAGGGGTTTAATCCCTTGTGTTTGGTGGGATTTTCACCAAATGTTAGGGTTACTTGAACAATATTTTATGTTTAGGGGCTAATGTAAGGCCATAAGTTAATTAGATCAACTCCTAATCAATGTATAAATAGGAGTTAGTTGGATTAATTTGTATCATCAATTGACTTGGGATCTCTCTATCTTTAGACAACTTTTCATTTTTCCTTGAAGGCCTATTTTGGATGATGGATGCATTTTAATGTATGGATTTGGGCTATTTTTATCTTGGAGCATTTTTTTTGCAAATTTGAAGCTGGTTGGATGTACTCTCTAACATTATGAGTGCAAATTTAACCATATTATATTGTTTCTGCATACTATTTAATTTCGCTATAACTAGGGCTAATTGTTGCATGATGGAAATGTGGAATTATGTGTTTTTTTAGCTTATTTAATGTATGGGCCATTTTTAGATGAACGAAATGTCCTAGAGATAATTTTATCTCAATAATATTGCACCATTTGTATGAAGTATAAATGCTTGAAGGTAACTTTTATTTTTCCTCTAACATTGGACAAAGTTGACTTTCTAGGCCTCCTTCATCAAGAAACTGAATTATTGTTCATTATCATCCTTGACTCCATATCCCCAAGTGAATTAGGCACTAGTCCCTCAAAAAGGGTGACGATTTCCACCCTTTTTTTCAAAATTTTCCATTTGCCCTTGTTCTAGCCCCATTAGATCACCTAGGGAATCAATTTCCTAGGAATATAGCCACAGGAAAACTTCTATATCCTAGATCCAACTATGTTGGTGGGTCCCCTAACTCTCCTCATAATTTGGGCTAATTCTGATGGTGGAATCTCCAGATACCTCAAGCCCTAGCTCTAGGATCAAGTTTTGCCTAGGTGTTCCGAAGGCTAGAACCTAGTAGGATCAATTTTACCTATTGAAGTAAAAAATCTTGCCCGATACTTTCCCCTCACCTTGTCCGAGATAGGAACATCATTGGTTGCTAAATTCCATCCCCAAACCTGGGTTGGGTCGACTAAACCCCTTGTGGTCCCATTTGGCGTCAAAGGTCTTTCATCAAGGACCATTTGGGAATCCAAGTTCCAGAAGGATTTTAGGGATTGAGAACTTCCTTCATAAGTCTTATTCTTCTCCCTCAACCCTTCAATCCCCCTCCTCTCTCCCTAGAATATCAAGTCCCTTACTTTAAAGGAAATAAAGTCCCACTCTTTATTTTATCTTAGGGAAATGGTTTCTAGGGTCACTTCCCACCTATTCATTGACCTATACTCTACAAGTGACTTAATAAAATACCTAGACTCCTCCCATTGGTGAAAGTCCATGAAGATAAAGGATCCTTAGCTGTGGTGACAATGGGCTAGGCCTCCACTATTTATTTTGTCCTAGAAGTTTCCCTCTTAGGAACCCCTTTTAGGTCCACTACTAGTTTGAGTGGTAACAAATTGTTCACGACTCCATTTTTGAAAAAATATTTGGCATGCCCACTTTTTTCATACTATGGCTTCAAGATTAGAAGTCTAGGGCTATGGAGGTTGAGCTTCTTCTCACTGAATTAAAGGTTCTACAATATAGTGAGCTAGAGCTAGTTGGCTGGCCCACTTGACTACTACTTTAGCCCATCAAAGTCTGCACATCCTTAGAACCTATACACCTACCCTTCTACTAATATCGTTTTATTTCACAAGAAAAAGAGTCAGGGCTCTTCTTTGATAGTCACCTAACAACCCTCCAACTGTACTTGTACTACCATCAATCTGCCCAACCACAGTCAAATTTTTTTTACTGATCTAGGGCCCACAATATTGTCTTCATCTAGGGCTCTTTAAATCTTCCACCTAACAATGGTTTGAGTCCTCTAAAAATCATTGTTCTTGTGTATCAAAAATTTTACCTTTAGTTTCCAATCTATGAAAAAATTTGAAGTACTCCTCTTATCATCCTTCTAACAATCTGTAGATGACTGAACTAGGGTCACAGATCAACCACTAACATCCATTTGAGTAATTTTTTATAGGTTGCTTCAAATCTCTGTCTAAAACTATATGGAAAATCCACCAAAAGCAACTCCTTTACATGTCAATCCATTCTTCATATGGCACATTTATTCTGCATGCTAAATATTTTGCTCTGGTTCCACCCTCCTTTGGATCTTTTGTCTCCACACATACTGAATCTGAAAACCATCTTCTAGATCTACAGTCTATATTGCAAAAATGAACCTCGCTCTAAGGGTCCAACCCGTATTATTCTATGCAAATTTTTCATAGTCTTAAGGGCATAACTTATGAACTAAACATGCTATGAAATTGTCCTAACTAGGGCATTATACTTATGTACTTCTAATTTTTGTAGAAAAAAACCTATCCACCGATATAAAATACACAACACTTGCCTCCATAAGATACTCGACCTAGCTCATATAGATCCATAGATTATGGGCATTTATTTGACTGAATCTTGACATCAAATTCAGATCTCAATGTCGATCCTCAAACTAGGGTTACCTCATTCAATATTATGCCTACATCTACTTCTATTATAGCTCTAAATTACAGTCCAAGGCCTCCTCCATTTATATTGGTCTTTATCTATAATGTTCCCAAATTTTCACATAGCAATTTGGAACATTAGATTTTGCTACTTTCACCTAGGAGAGGAATAAATGGGGAAGGAGGCCCATGAAAAATAAAATTATGAATAAATTCCACCTTAGTAAGGAAGGATATCATCTTAGGAGCTAGATTTACACTTCCAAGTGTGAACAAGGACAAATTGGATGAGGACATAGCCAAGTTTGACTAAGTCAACATGCATTCTTGAGGAGGAAGAAAACACTCAAGTAAACTAGCTCAATGTGAACAAGGATCAACCTAAACACATATATGAGAATCGGATTGAAGATCCCTTGGTGTGAATAGAGGCATTGAAGGTTGATTGGTTATAGTTGACCAAGTCAACAACGCTGTCACAGAGAGGAGGGAAGCTAGCTAGGGCAGTGCAGTTTTGAAAGAGGAAGCTTCATGAAGAAGTCACCTCAACATTGTGTGGGGTCCGGGGTGAGAAGGATAACCAAAGATAAAAGGAGGGCATAGCATCAAAGGATATTCATTCATGTATTCAACTATCTTGGTCTAGAGACCAATTTCATACTTCATCTATTTAGCCGAAGTTGCTGCACTGCTTAGTGCAAGGAATTCCTGTGCGGGAATTCCATCCTCTCTTGAGATCAGCTTGCTTAAGGGATCAAAGGAGAGTGATTTTAGCTTCATTTTAGTATTTTTCTTGAGGCCATTCATCCATAATCAGTGACAGTGCAGTCTCCTTCAGAGAACTGCATCCTTTATGCAGCAGCAACAACAACATAGCTGGACCCTTTGATTTGATGCAAATCTTTGAGGAGGAGGTTCTCGTTTCCCTCCGGGAGTTCTAATAAGAGGCATAGGGCCATTTGTTTGTATTATTCTGATATTCCATGTCATATTCATCCATGCATAATACATATATGCAATAACTACTTTATTTTCTGCAATATTGTTTTTTATTCATGCATTTTGCCGGAAACCTTTGTCGGGTGTCTTTCTCCTTGTGTAAAAGTTGTTAAACCTCCATTTCTCTATTATTTGATTAATATTAGTTCAATATAAGATTTATTACATAATTTTCTGTATAAACCCTCACTGGAATAACGCAGTCCTTGCTTCAGTGTTTCTGAATAAGTTGGGCTATGGGGATTGGGCTTATTTTAGCTGCATAGACTTGGGAGATCTGTTTATATGAGCTAGAGTTATTTATTTCACCTCAAATTCTGCATGCAAGTTTTATATCATTTCTTATAAGGGATCAAAGTCCCATTCATCACTTTTATAGTGTTATTTTCTAAATACAACAGTTTTATGCCCTGTATTGCTGCATTTCCCCAACCGGGAAGGAGAATATAGGCCTATATCTTGCTGAGGTTCTTTCATCTACTGGTTTGATGTTACTTTACTTCTATTTAGATTCTCTACATTTCCAAGATCATGATTTTTTGAAGCTCCACATTGTCCATAACTCAAATTATTCCCAATAGTGTAGCTGTTCCAATTTTAGAACATTATAGTGGTATCAGAGCTGCCATCTTGGCTCAGCCTGTGGATTTCAAATCCAATCAGAAGATAAGAATAATAGGAGAACAAAATTATGGAGAGGATGAGCTTACTCTCATCCATTTTCAGATCCAAGAAGAAATAAGAAGAGAAATGCATTGAAACTCCAAGAGGGTTTCGAGGAGAGAGTTGCAGTGAGACCTCTAGAAGGTTTCAAGAAATAGAAGAAGATGCATGAACTTAATGTTCTCATAGAGGAAGTGAAGAGCAAGGAGACCACTTAGAACATGAAATCTTGAGTGGGTATTTGGTAGAATACAAGTGCCAACCTAGGGCTTCCAAAGAGACCCTAGATTTTCCTCAGCTTGTTCAACTGAGAGAAGAAATAAGATATTGAAGAAAAGGAGAAATCAAAGGAAATAGGTTCCTATTCTCTACATTTGATGGGTCAACTACAGCTAGAGCTTGGGCAAGAAAGTTTGAGGCATTTTTTCTACTTCATTTGTTGGTAGAGAAGGAGGCAGTAGAAGTTGCAGTGCTGCACCTGGAGGGTGAAGCCAATTCTTGGTGGTGCAAACACTTAAGCCGCACAAGAGTGACTTATTTTTATGAGTTCACTCAAGAGCTAATCAGAAATTTTGATGGAGAGATATCAGAGGAGAGAAGGTCCACACCACCATGGGAAGAGACAAGTACCAATGCTGTCACAGCCTTGGGAGAGTAGCCTTCTACAACAGCAGCTGGGGTAGCCATTAAATTGGAGGGAGGAACCTTTACATCTCTACAAGAAGTTCCCACATCTCACCAAGGTTTGGGAAGATTTAAATTTTTTCTTATTACAACAAATCTTTCTAAGAATGGTGGAAACATGTCCTTATATGGCCCAGGATCAAACATTGTTGCCATGGAAGAGCAGCAACATTGGACTACGCTATGCAAGCTTGAATGGTTCAAGGAGCAAATGAACCATCATTCTCATAGACCCTTGTTGAGTTGCACACAACCCTTGAGGTTGAGGTGTGATAATTTGGAGAGAATCATGAACCTAGAGGATGGAGTGAACCTTGTTCCAAACAAATTCATGTAGAACCAAATGTTCATCCAGGAGTTGAGACATGAGATAGCCAAAACACCCTAGAGGAGAGTTACAGTGCTGTCAAGAGGTAGTAGCAAGGAGGCTTTGCTTTCAGTGCCTTTGGATCCTTATGGGTTCAAAATGATCATCAGTGAGAGATCTTCTCTAGCAGGTCTCCAAGGAGTTGCATTTCAGCGTCCCATGGAATGCAAGGAAAAAAATTTGATATGGGAGGATGGTAGTCCCTTTTGGAGGAATACCAAGATGGAGGAAGATAGAAGGAATTCATTGGTGGACAAATGGATGTGGATAGAGAGAAATAATTTAGAGAGTTACTTGCAACTCTATGATATTGGGTAGCAGGAGGAAAAATTGTGTTGGCCTCTCTTGAGAGAGTTTGGCCATCATGAGACATATCCTTTTTCCAAGGGTATGTGGGAGGAGAGTACTTGGAAAGGTACTTGCATCATGAGACAGCAAGGAGTGTGGATGCATGATGGTGATGTGATCATTATGTTTTCATCACATGAGTTGCATGATGGAGGTATGATGTGGCAGCAAAGACATTTGTTGCTCTAGAGGACAGAGAGAGAGAGCAAGGACTGAGTTGCTCTCACCTTGGGCATGATGTTGCAATGGGAGGAAATGGAAACATTATGGGAGATGTCTTTGACATTGGACATGTCAAATAATGGATTTATGAGTTGGTAGGAGCCTATTTGTATAGGCCAACAATGCTATCACCTTGGAGCATGAGCTTGTTGATGGAGTTTTCCCAGGATCACTTCATCTTTGATGCACTTGATAGGCATAGAAGAGGTAAGATTGGTAGATTAGCGGATGGACTCATGGGTTATTGTGGTGTGTTCTCCTTGACTTGGATTTCCAGACATGAGAAGGAGGATTTTCATGCAGTATGTGGTTCATTCCTCTTCATATGGGTATTTCATGCCACTATGGAGGATTCATCTATGGATCTTGTCACCATATTGTTTCCATTACATGGTAATAATTCTATTTTTGCATTTATTGATTGTACCACACAATATTTGCATGCTCTTACCATTTCTTTACAGTGCATTTGTCTTCAAAGGGGCAAGTTTCTCTTTAGGCTCCATGGACCATTTTTGGCCAGCTATTATGATGGCGACAACCATTTACTATATTATTTGGGGCAAGTTTTTAGTTACTCCTTGTATGCTCAGTTGATGCACTCATCCATTTACTACTTGCTGGTAGATGTGGTGACTTACACAACTAGCCATCTATCAAGAGACAACTTGCCATGCTATTGTTTGAAGCTGCAGTGGGGAAGACTGCACTGTGACCACTTGGGAGACTGTTGGTACCTTCCAGCACCATATGAAGCCTTCATTCTTTCTCTCATTATGATGCTGATCATGATCCTACTTGCTGATATTGTTCCTAACTATATGAAGAGCATGATTGGAGGAGGAACACATGGAGTGGATGTGTTCTTGGGGGAGGAGCATCACCAAAATTTCTGCATTGCATGCTCTAAGGAGAGCATGGGAAAGGACATGGCCTCTATAGAAACATATTTGTGTCTTAATGAGGAGGGCCATGAGATGGATGGGATGCCATATGGTGATGATTTCTTGTCCATCTGTATGAGATGCTTTGGGCCAGATTGATACACATCGTTGGGAGAGGGGCCTTTGGAGGTTTAGCTTCCTTCTTGCCATTTTAGGGCAACATGATGGCAGCCCAATATCATAAAATCATCTATACTTATCTTAAGTGGAGAGGAAGACAACATGGGGTAGGCTACTATGTCTACCATGCCCAGAATTTCAGCCCACCTACTTTTCCGGAGCTTCAGGTGGAGGATGATTTGCATGAGTTACCAATTTGGAGGGTGACTTATTTTGCTTGGTTGATAGCCCGGGGAGGAGAGATTCAAATAGGGATGATGAATCCCAATTTATATCAGCCCTCATGCTTCAAGAGAACCTTCGAACAACCCATTTTTTCTTGCATAGATGTTACACCGTCACATAATGTCAGTTATTTAGATAGCTTACACACTTGGGAGAGGCAACTTGGAGATATATTGATGATGCAACACCTTGATCCTTGGAGGATTTTATCTAATGAGGTTCCTACAAGGGAGAAGAGGATTATCTTTAGTCCTATCCTTGTAGTTGCTTGAGGACAAGCAACATTTGGGAGGGGAGAACTGTAATGTTCCCAAATTTGCACATAGCAATTTGGAACATTAGATTTTGCTACTTTCACCTAGGAGAGGAATAAATGGGGAAGGAGGCCCATGAACAATAAAATTATGAATAAATTCCACCTTAGTAAGGAAGGAGATCATCTTAGGAGCTGGATTTACACTTACAAGTGTGAACAAGGACAAATTGGATGAGGACATAGCCAAGTTTGACTAAGTCAACATGCATTCTTGAGGAGGAAGAAAACACTTAAGTAAACTAGCTCAATGTGAACAAGGATCAACATAAACACATATATGAGAACTGGATTGAAGATCCCTTGGTGTGAACAGAGGCATTGCAGGTGGATTGGTTATATTTGAATAAGTCAAAAGCGCTGTCACAAAGAGGAGGGAAGC
This sequence comes from Pinus albicaulis, assembly GCA_034641835.2. Classification (NCBI taxonomy): domain Eukaryota; kingdom Viridiplantae; phylum Streptophyta; class Pinopsida; order Pinales; family Pinaceae; genus Pinus; species Pinus albicaulis. The sequence continues at coordinate 1,294,300,014 of CM076575.1, forward strand.
TAGCTAGGGCAACGCAGTTTTGAAAGAGGAAGATTCATGAAGAAGTCACATCAAAATTGTGTGGGGTCTGGGGTGAGGAGGCTCACCAAAGATAAAAGGATGGAATATCACCAAAGGAGATTCATTCATGTATTCATCTATATTGGTCTAGAGACCAATTGCATACTTCAGCTGTTTAGCCGGAGTTGCTGCACTGCTTAGTGCAAGGAATTCCATCCTCTCTTGAGATAAGCTTGCTTAAGGGATCAAAGGAGAGTGATTTGAGATTAATTTTAGTATTTGGCTTGAGTAAATTCATCCATACTCAGACACAACATAGTATCCTTTAGAGAACTACCTCCTTTATGTAGTAGCAGCAGCAACATAGTTGCACCCTTTGATTTGATGCACATCTTTGAGGAGGAGGTGCTCGTTTCTCTTCGAGAGTTCTAATAAGAGGCCTAGGGCCATTTATTTGTATTATTTTGATATTCCATGTCATATTCAGCATGCCTAATACATAGATGCAGTAACTACATTATTTTCTGCAGTACTGTTTGTTATTCATGCATTTTGCCGAAAACCTTTGCCGAGTGTCTTTCTCCTTGTGTAAAAGTGGTTAAACCTCCTTTTCTATGTTATTTGATTAATATTAGTTCAATATCAAATTTCTTACATCATTTTCTTCATAAACCCTCACTGGAATAACGCAGTCCTTGCTTCAGTGTTTCTGAATAAGCTGGGCTATGGGGATTGGGCTTATTTTAGCTGCATAGACTTGGGAGATTTGTTTATATGAGATAGAGTTATTTCTTTCACCTTAAATTCTGCAAGAAATTTTTATATCAAGTCTTCTAAGGGATCCAAGTCCCATTCCTCACTTGTATAGCATTATTTTTTGAAGACAACAGTTTTATGCCGTGTATTAGTGCATTTCCCCAACCGGGAAGGAGAATATAGGCCTATCTCTTGCTGAGGTTCTTTCATCTACTGGGTTGATGTTACTTTACATCTATTGATCTGCTCTACATTTCAAAGCTCATGATTTTCTGAAGCTCCACATTGGTAATAACTCAAATTATTCCCAATAGTGTAGCTGTTCCAATTTTGGAACATTACATTATCACAGACCTTGCGGCCTACTAACCACCACAAGGAAATATGGTATCAACCCTATCTTCTATTTAATGTAGAAAATCTAACCAATGGGATTCATTTTGACCTTTTAATGCAATAAAACAAGATATCGAATCCTTCCTACAATTTGCGGAAACAAAACATGATCGCACAATCACATATAAGTAAGAGAAATAAATTATCAATCACACAACACAAGATGTATCTGGGGAAATCAACTTCTCAAAACCCCTCTATCTCTATTTTGTATTAATTCAAGTAATCATGAAACAATACAATGACTAATATATCATGAGATTCTCTAACACTCTGCCAATTGTCTACTGCTGATCAAGGCAAAATCAGTCAAGTACTTAGCCAATTCTCAACCTTACTTCAGCCTGCCTTGCTCACGCAATTCCTAGGGAATTAGCTCCCTATTAATTAGGAAAATCAGCCTTCCTAGATTGTGAAATTAATTATGGCATCCGAATGACTTTATAATTTCACATGGGAAATTTTCTATAAATACAACTCATAGTCATGTTCCCTTTAACCTATGTCTCAACTAGGTCTTCCTCAGAACTGACATGAATGTAGCTATTAATAGTGATTTATCAATTATCTGATTAATCACTCATTGTAAATTAAGTCTAATTTAATTCATTGGACATCTCAATAGCTCATCACTCAGTTGGAACTAGTTAAACTAATTTTAACTCAATTAATTGAGTTAACTAATTCACACCTACACGCCACTAATGCATCAACTGCAACTAGATCCAAAAAATATTATAATCCCTCTACATGCCTCATCTTAGACCCTCATGATCCAGACTATGCTGGAACACAGTAAAATATACAAATAAACATAAACGCAGAGATGTAGTAGGAATAACACTTCATTTCATTAATATCAAATACTGAAAATGCTTACAGACAAAATGGAAAAAAAAACTAGCTCGGGCGATGGTAGATTATCTCTGAGAAGATATGTGGCAACTAAATGCCTTTGAAATGTGTTACAATAAGGCTCGAGGGCCTTTTTATTATTGAAAAATAAGAGAAAACCCCAAACAACCAAAACCCTAACCCGAGGGGATGTAACACCAAGAGTTTATGGGCCCTATCGGGGTTAGTTGGGCAGGCAACTTCTCGAGGTCGTAACTTGGTCATATGATCTCTATTTGACGCACATGATACCTCGTTAGAAATATCTCTCTGATGGCTACAACTATTTATGAAATTTCTAAGAAATTTCCAAACCTTTCATAACCAAAAGACGTCATTTGGAGCCTCAAAACAACTCCAGAAGTTCAGGACCTGAAAAAGTGACAAAAATAGTAAATTATGCTATAATTAAGGAAACTGAAAAATTGAAGGAGAGAATGGTGAGGGCCCAAGTGGAATAGGTGGGTGGAAACCAATATCCACCTTGATCACCTTAACTCGAATTTATTGAGCTAACTTAGTCATCATGAATTAGTTAACTGACACAAGTTGTTATGAGATGAAATTACAATTTATTGTCCAATTTATTTAAGCAAAAAATAAATTTGATGCCTCACATTCCTCACTCCTGTACATCAAATTTCCTCACCAATGTTGGTGCATTTTTTTTTGCTCCTTTCTAGTTTCCAATTTCATTGTTTCTTGTTGCAAATTTCAACACTCCCTCTCAACAAGAAAGGAATTCAATGTATCCCTAGCCAATACATTTTGAATGTTCTGCATGCAACACTTCTCTAATGTTGTTTGCACCTGCAAATCCCTAAATTGAATAGCCTTTGAACAACTGAATCTGTATAATGCATTTATCATCAAAGTCTTCTAACTGCTGCTAGCTACTACACCTGTATATTGGAATCCTGCGTTGTTGCTATCATCTGCATCTGTGCCCTTTGCACTATTGCCAACTCTGATCTGTGCTCCAATATTTGACATCTATCACTCTAAATTTTGTCTTGTTGACATCTGATTGCATCAATCTAACTGATCATTCCTGCTACTGTTGTACTATGGGATCCATGTAGCCAGGTTTGATCCATGAGACATGCTATATTATTAGACCTAGCCCAAATTTTTTATCTTGGGATTATGCCTAGACATCACCCCAACTTTCACCTAGAGGCATGGCTGTGCCATGTGCTCCCTTTGCCCATATAGCTTGAAATTTCCCCCTCATGGAGGTCTATGCTTGAGTGGATGCTTCCACTTGGTCTCCTCTCCACTTCTCTAATTGTGGATGCTCCACAACCTTATATGACAACTTTTGAGGTTGCATGTTGAGAGGTAATTTGTGCTCCCTCTCAACCACCAAGTCTCTAACCTCTGCTTTGCTCCTCAAATATTTTCATGCATATGGTACCTCAAGTAAATATAGGTTCTTGACACGTGCACATTGTAATTTTCCCACCATTACAATTTTTTTTGAAAAATATCTGATTTTAAATCGACGATATCTCCCTCATCCGAGCTTTGATTCGACCGATTTGTTTTTTCCATTTGAGTAGTTTTTTGCAAGGAACCCAAATATACTATTTTTTTTTTGAAAATTTTACACCAAAATCTTCAGATATTCTCTGCAAAATCTCCGCCCCAAAATTTCCTGCTCTGATACCATGTAGAAAATCTAACCAACGAGATTCAATCTGATCTTGTAATGTACTAAAACAAGATACTTAATCCTTCCTACAATTTGTGGAAACAAAACACAAGCGCACAATCACATATAACTAAGAGAAATAAATTATCAATCACACAACACAATTAGATGTATCTACAGAAAGCAACTGCTCAAAACCCCTCTATATCTATTGTGTATTAAGTCAAGGAATCATGAAACAATACAATTCTTAATCTCTGATGAGATTATCTAGCACTTTGCAAGTCAATCCATTCTTCATATGTCACATTTATTTTGCATGCTCAATCTTTTGCTTAGGTGCCACCCTCCTTTGGATTTGTTGTCTCCACACATATTGAATCTGCCAACCATCTTCTAGATCTGTGGTCTATTATACAGAAATAAACCTCACTCTAAGGGTCACAAGCCATCTTCTTCTACGCAAATTTGTCACAGTCTTAAAGGCATACCTTATGAACTAAACATGCTAGCAAAATGTCCTAGTTAGGGAATTATATGTATGTACTTCTATTTTTTGTAGAAAAAACCCTATCCACCCATAGAAAAGACACGAGTCTTGCATCCATAAGAGACTCGACGTAGCTGATATGGATCCATATATTTTGGGCATTTATTTAAATGAATATTGACATCAACTTCATATCTCAATGTCAACCCTAAAACTATGGTTACCTAAGTCAATATTACACTTGTGTCTACTTCTATTATGGCTCTAAATTATAGTGCAAGCCCTCCTCCATTTATTTTGGTCTTTATCATAGACCTTGCAGCCGACTAACCACCACAAAGCAAGATGGTATCAACCCTATCTTTTATTTCATGTAGAAAATATAACCAACGGGATTCAATCTGATATTGTAATGTACTAAAACAAGATACTAAATCCTTCCAATAATTTTCAGAAACAAAACACGATCGCACAATCACATATAAGTAAGAGAAAGAAATTATCAATTGCACAACACAAGATGTGTCTGCGGAAAGAAACTTCTCAAAACCTCTCTATCTCTATTGTGTATTAAGTCAAGGAATCATGAAACAATATAATTCTTAATATCTCTGAGATTCTCCAGCACTTTGCCAATTTTCTCTCACTGATCTAGGAAAACTTGATCTAGTACTTAGCCAGTTCTCAACCTTATTTTAGCCTGCCTTGCTCATCCAATTCCTAGGGAATTAACCCCCTATTAATTAGGAAAATTAGTCTTCCTTGATTGTGCATTCCATCATGGCATCCCAATGACTTTATGATTGCACATGGGAAATTTTTCCATAAATACCACTGATAGTTATGTTTCCTTTAACCTCTGTCTCAACTAGGTCTTCCTCAGAACTGAAATGCATGCAGTTATTAATAGTGAATTATTAGTTATCTGATTGATCACTCATTGTGAATTAAATCTAATTTAATTCACTTGACCTCTCACTAGGTAATCGCTCAGTTAGAACTAGTTAAAGTGATTTTAACTCATTTAATTGAGTTAAATAATTCACACCTGCACCCCACTAATGCATCAACTGCAACTAGACCCCAAAAATATTATAATCCCTCTAGATGCCTCATCTTATACCCTAAAATCAAATTTATTGAGGTAACTCAGTCATCATGAATTAGTTAACTGAAACAAGTTGTTATGAGATGAAATTACAATTTATTATCCAATTTATTTAAGGGAAAAATAAATTAGACGCCCCACATTCCTCACTCCTCGTGCATCAAAATTCCTCACCAGTGTCGGTGTATTTTTTATTTTTCCTTTATAGTTTCCAATTTCACTATTTCTTGTTGAAAATTTCAACATTTCATGATTTGATGCAACCTTCACACAAAGACACCATTGAAATCACATGCCGAGATTCTCATGAGAAACCTCTATTAAGCTCGATCTTCCAGAAGAGAACCAACAATATGCCATCCTACTTCCTAGCTCAAACCGACAATTAAGGAATGCAACATTCTTTTGAACCCTCACATGATGATCTTGCTCTTGGAGGATAATCATGGCCTCCCTTTAGCAACCCTTACTCGGTTGTCTTAATGATCGACCTACTTTAGGACTACATCTCTCTTCACCCCATTGATCAAATGAGATCCCTCTCACTTGATGTTATTTCCTTCATCCTAAGGCCTCCTTAAATATATTTTCCTAGACCTCTTAAGAACCCTCTATAACTTATGGGTTTTATCCACTTAGACGTTAGGAAATATTAATTTTCCTTTTATATTTTAAACCTCATCTTGGGTCCAAAATCCCTTTGCTTGTCTTATTTTCCCACAAAGCCTTTTGTGACCAAACTCACACAAAATCATCTCAATAGGCTTGTGGAGTACCTCTCAAGCTACAAAATTCAACAACATAGTATATTTGTATTAACCATATATTTTAAACCCCATCTTGGGTCCAAAATCCCTTTGCTTGTCTTATTTTCCCACAAAACCTTTTGTGACCAAACTCACACAAAATCATCTCAATATGCTTGTGGAGTACCTCTCAAGCTACAAAATTCAACAACATAGTCTAGTTGTACTAACCATAACTTGGTCAAGCTCCTGTAGTCAAGCAAGGGCTTGGTTGGGTTCCTATGTTGAAAATTAAGTAAGGTTAGTTGTGAGGGCATGATAGCTAGGGAGGGTTAGGGAATGCAAAATAATTAAAATGCATGCTAACACATATCAGAAAATTTCAATACATGCTTAATATTGTTAGGGAGTTTCGAGGCATATCAAGGGATAACTTGGTCAAAATGCATGGAAAGTAGCGAATAAGAGTGTGTGCAAGGGAGTATCAACGAATTCAACTGTGCTAAAGATGAAGTGTGCTAGGAGAAGTTCAAAATAGGATTTACAGGAGGCAAGCCTACGGTTTTTATACAGGGCTCGACATAGCAGTTTTAGAAAAAGGGAGATCACTTTGTGCTAGGCACATCATTTTTTTTCCTTTAGCTATTTTTTTATATGAGATGTGGCACACTTTGTATACATGCTCATGTTTTAAACTATTCTAGATAATTTCATATTGTACTTTGTTGTGTATAAGTTTTGGGAAACTCGTCTTATGTCAGCTTATATCTTGTGTGCCTTATGCATCTTGTGGTTCTTGCAAACTCTCAATTAATGTTCTCCTATCTATATGAATTGAACATACATATGAAATATTTCCTGTGTAAGCTACGTTGCATAGTTGGCTTATGGCCATGGCTAGATCATGTGATCCTTGTCTTGGTAACTAGTTAAGTGGGACAAGTTGAGCTTGGACATGAGTGGCATAAGATGAGTTATATGCAGTTCTTAGGTGAACAAGGCACAATATACTTGTAGTAGGTGCAATTGGTCAAGTTTTTGTGGTTGAAGAAGGCCAATATTGTCACATGAACTACAGTAGCCATGGACTTGATTGGGTTCTCAAGTCGTGAAAAAATGTAAAGGATAGCTGTGAGGACATGAGTGCCAAAGCGTTCTAGGTAATGCTAAGATGTGCCAGATAGTGAGAAGGCATGTGAAACATGCTAAGATGTGCCAAGTGACAAGGCATGCCAATATGTGCAAGCATGTGTCAATGCATGTCGGGGATTGTCAAGGCAACAAAAGGGAGAAAAAAGTTAAACTACAAGGAAATGAACAAATAAGAGGGTTAATAAGTCATCCATTTACCTTTTCCAAGAGGGGAATTCTAGGCACACCAAAACTAGGCAGAAATAGGTGCCAAATGCAAAGTCTTAGTGCATTCTAAGTTCCAAGAATTCCTTTGTTGCTTCTTATCTAATTTCCAATAATTGATCTCAAATAAATTTAATATTAAACCATGCCAAATCATACCAAGGCATCTCAACGTATTCCATACATGCTAAGATTTTCCAAGTGCCAACACATGCAAAGCACCAATATGTGTCAGGGAGTATTATGCATGTTATAAAGTGGAAGAGCATGTTGAAGAGTGCTAAGGTGTGCTAGAGAGTGCTAATTCATGTTGAGGAGTGCTAAGGACTACTAGGAAAAAACACTAAGGGAGCACCAAGTAAAAATTCATGGAAGTTAATGAATATGAGGAACGTGTGATAGGCACTAGCGTTAATGAGTGCTAGTTGTCATGCCAAGGAGGGAGCGACAATGTATGTTAAGAATTGGTAAGGCATGCTAGGGAATATCAAGGCATTTCAAGAATTCCTAAAGTGTTCTTGGGAGTTCCAGGGTGTGCTAATTATATGTGCCAAATAATAGTTCCAAGATATGCCAATACATGCTAGGTGCTAAGGATGTGCAAGGTGTGAGGGTATGTTAATATGTGTCAAGAAGTGTAAACACAATAAAAGGAATAACTAATAAGAGGGTTAATAAGTCGAGACTTTATCTTTTTCAAAAGAGGCATGCTAGGCACAATAATAATATGCCCCAATACATGCCAAGTGGCATTGTGTGCCAAGTGCTAATGTATGTCAATGCATTCAACCAAGGTGTTCTAGGGCATGCTAGGGACTACATGCATGCCAAAACATGCTAGGAGAGTTCCATGCTATGCTAGCTCATGCCACCATGTGCTTGGGCATCAGTGTCATGACAAGATGTTCTAGGTACAAAGATGTTCCACGACATGTGAGGTGCTAAAAAATGTTAGTGTGTGCCAAATAATTAATTTATGGTGTGCCCAGATTGTTGAGGAGTGTCATGTCTTTCTCAATAATAGAATTGCCAGAGCTTGATTATGTATTAAATAATATATTTCCTACACACACTAGTGGAACTTTATCTAAATAGAATTTTCTAGATAATAAACTTAATAGATATGAATCATGTGCTAACTCATAGGAAAACTCTATTCGAATAGTCATTACTTAAGGGAAACGATACAAATAATTACTTAAAAAATTGACTGGATCTAGCCACTATGGGCTTGGACATATTATAAAAAATACTCCACAATAATGGTCTTAAATTGTTATATTTTAACAAAAAATATATTAATGGGCACATAGCATCATAAAAAAATCATTGGAATGATCAATGATGCCGAACATTTTTTGACCGTCACCAAAAGTAACAAAAAGAGAATTGGTGAGCGTCATTAAAATTTCGTCACTATAACTGTCACCAAAGAGAGAATTAGTGATGGGAATTTAATGAACCTAATCAAAAGTGTCATTGAAAATGACTTTGGTAATGAACCTTAAAGGACCATCACTATATATACTTACAACGACGCTTTTTTAAGGACCGTCACCATATGTGACATTGGTGATGGACCTTAAAAGTCCACCACAAGCATGTCCCTCACCAATGTCCTTTTTTCTTATAGTGTTAACCTATTATTTTTATAGCTATGTAGGTTCCATCATTATTTTATTTTATGTTTATAAAAAAGAAACACCATACCAAGTTGGGTGGAAACTTGATCCAAGTCTACCACACAACACCTGATGAGAGAATGCTAGAAATGGTGATTGGGTTAGATCTCACTCCCATGAGCTCCCCTTGTGGATAAATTTTTAGAGCCTCATCACAATTACCATTTTGGGTTTTCCAGTCATAATGTTTTATGCACACACATGTTTTTTTGTGCATTTTTCCAAGCAATCAGAGTACATTCTTCTAATTCCAACTCTCATTTGCAAAGTACATGCTGATAAGATTATTTCTCTAAAATTCCATGCTTAGCAAGGTTGGCAAGCACTTACTTACCCTGCGCCAATTTTTCTATGCTTCTACACCCTTTCAAATATCCTATGTGTTTCATCAACCTCACATTTCCTGACTTAGCTATCAATTAGAGAAAAATGTGTTACTACATCTAGCCTAAAATCATTTATGTCGGTGTTGATTGAAATAAAATGTTATGAATTAAAGACATGGTATTAATAATCATTAACTAAGATGGAGATGGTTTAGTTTTTTTGTTTTATTATGGATAGTAAAGTTTTGATATATTTATGATAAATTATTCATAATGACAGTGATATTTGATAGTTACAAATAGTTATGAACCAAAGGGGGCTCTACAACCTAGTATAGGGTACATGTATAGGTGTTAGAGGTTAGATGTAAAAAATTTATATGCAAACACTTTTTAAATTCCATCTCTATAGGGGATATGTGTAGGCCTAATGTAATGTAATACAAGTATGTTGGCTCTAACCAAGACTTACAAGCTACAAGAATGAATATAAATAAGTTACTTGTGGCTTCACAACAAAGTAATCCATACACCGATATAGTTATGAAATTTAACATGGAGGTTTAATATTTTTTATGTTCCTTTATGTGTTGGATGACCCTTTGTTGTAAAAAATACATATAACAACATCAAGGTTTAGGTTTATGCTAATACATTCTTAAAATAGAATAAAAATAAACAAAGCTAGTGGGAGATTAACTTAGTATTTTTCTGGCGTGAGAAGTGAATAAAGCTATAATTCATAACATAAAGTGTTTCAGACATTACTATTAGTTAGGTTTGTTTTGAGGATTCTCGCTATTTTGGTTTATTTCCCAAATGGTAAATATATAATTCCCATGGTAATTATCCAGAGATATATTGATGACTGGATATTGAGTAATAGGGTTGTATATTAATCATATACTTAATAATTTTTTACTTATAAAGTATGTACTTGTAATTTTTTTACTTATCCATTTACGATTTTATTATAAATTGTGTAGTTTCAATGGCATATAATTCAGTACAGGAGGATTATCAACCAGAATAGGACCATGAGGTAACAATGCTGACTAGTGGACTAGGTAAATAATTACACTACAAAGATACTTTTTATTATTAAAAAAAATACTACAATGATATTCAATAACTAGCCATATCAATTTAATACTTTTTTGTAGGCAATTCTTTGCCATAACATCCTCTACTTTGTGATAACATCACGCCCATGGGTGTAATGCATTAGAGGAGCCAATTACAATCATCTTCAGAAAAATCCCAGCTAGAAGATGAAAAACTAGCAATGGATGAAAAACTTAACAATTATCTAGGTCATAATAAGAATAGGCAAAAAAATTGATGATGTACATGCTATAATGTATTTTATAATATAGATCGTTGTACAATATTATTGATGTATAAAAATACATATTTATGAATTAATGTAATATTTGAATGAGTTCTTGCATACTTTTTTTTAATTGTGTCAGAAACATATGAAATATAGTTTCTTATAATTTTCCAAAGGATGAATGTAAAAAATATGTTTCTTTATCAATTTTCTATTTTTCAAGTGTGTATGCATGGATCTTAATGTGTTGCTATCAATTTTTTTGTAATAGATATATTGGGTACTGGGGAATTGAGATTGATGGGGGGGGGGGGGGGGGGGGTTGGAGGCCATAAGTATCCCTGCCTTCATGCGGTTGGCCCTATTCAATAGAGAATAATTTATGATTTGATAGCCTTGGAGAAATCCTCCCTCATTCCAAGAGACGAACAAAAAAGTCAATGTTGACTTCCCTGTTGCTCCGTCAAATCAAGGAACATTTGCTCCAAGATTATACTACTCTAATAAATGGTTCTTGAAACCAAGAGGAGCTCATTTAGGTATTGATGCACTTGATACTTTCTAAATTTTATTTATTTATAAAAATGTTTCTTAATTTATTTTATTATTTTTCTGATTCTTTATCTACCTTTAACATGATTTATGTTCATTGCAAGTATTCTTATTCCAAAAAAAAATCGTTCACAAATTTAACATGGATGTAAATCAAGTGGACAAATTGATAGGGATTTGTTATCATCTTTGAATAATAAGATATGTGATTAGATGGGTGGTATTGATATTAAATGGTATATTAATTAGACTATCCTTCTTCAACTAAGGGTTATATCACTTATACTAGAAGAAGTTAGATGCCTTGCCATGTTTATCCCACTTATTTCATTCAATAAAGAAATATCATACATACATCAAATCGTAGCCTTAAGACATTTTGAAATAAAAGAATTGACCAATTTCACAACTTAATAAATATAGATTCAAGGAACAATAACATTCAAAACACATAAAACATCCATAATGCACAACACATATAAATGGGTTTCACCCAAGATCCTCCTAAGACTATCCAACAACCTTGTACGAGCTAATCCATGAACCATCAGTAGGCCTTCCTCCTATAGGGATAGCTTCCATCTTATTTTTAGTTGACATAATTTTCTCACTCTACCTAATACATAAGCTTTGAAAAAGATCACATAAGACTTATATGAATTAAATCTTGTCTTCCTTCATCCTTTATTGTTCCAAATCATTCCATGTAGTTCTAGGTATGTTCAAAGTCCTTCCCAATTTATCCTTGATAACTAGCCTGTCATCAGTGGCGACATAGTTTTGTAGTTTAGCTACCCATTTTACTATGACGAATTGAATTTACAAGTGTATTGTAATTATCCGTTTGGTGGGCTTTCTTTAACTCCTTGACATGCTTTTCTTGCGTTGTAAATGGTAAGAAATGAAATAATTCCTTCAGATAGAGATATTTATTTTCTTCACAAGACAAATTTTTGACAATATTTGAAAATATTCCCCATGAGGATGGAACACACTCTTTATTTTTAGTTAATTATATTACATTTTCCCCTAGATTCAATCCCAAGAGGTTTTAAATAAATTATAGTAATGCCCATACAATATTTCTATAAATAAATAAGTAGGTCTAATTTGGCTTCCAACGCCTCATATCAGCTGCTCCACAAAGCCTTAGCATATACTGATTTCTCCTACGATGTTTTTATAGTACAAAAAAATTACCCTTCTTAGTTATGAAACTTTCAAAGTGGTGCACACTCTTGTCAAGTTGCAAATGCTTCATACCATGCATCAATGTTGAAGCCTTTACAAAAAATTTTATTATTGTGAAATCTCTTTGGATTATTTCACTTACATGAGGATGGCACACCTTAACCGCTATAATGGTAGGATTCTCTTATGGAGATAGTTTATTCTTTAACAATTCCTAATGAGCTTATGAAATGCTACCAAATCATTGGTTTATCTAAAAAAAAATTCAAATATTTCTTCAAATGGAAAACTAAAATCCTTATTTACAATGTTCCTTGTTTCCAAAAAATTATGCACCATGTCCTTGAAAGGTAGCTTGGAAGGTTCACTGCATATGTTTAGTAGAAATATATGTGGGTGAGTTCCTACCCATTATCCCCACTTAATAAAGGTTACATAATCAACTATTCAAAAAATGAGACCTAACCAAAAAGAGTGAATCTATATGTTTGCTTCTTCTACAAATGCCCCAATTACTATGGATGGTGCAAACAACATAAGAAAATAAAGCGCCCTAAATACTAGTAGAAGACAGTTAATGACCATATTTATAAAACTTTGAAGTCTTGTCACAATAATAATTTTCTCCATAGATTCAGGCTTTGTCATGCAATCTACCTTTCCAATCAATTCAAAACCACCAAAACAAATATGGAAATCTCATAAACCCTTGACCTTTATTTCCTACTAATTATTTCCTTAGGAAGATAGAGGTTCCTTTGAGATTTTTGATTTTTCATATGGACTTAAATAAAAATCATTTTAGAATCATTTGAAGTTAAACTTGGTTTCCCTGTCATCCTTAGACTGTTATGATCATCCTCATTGGAGTTTGATCCATAAAATATGTTGCCTAATTTTGAAACCCTCTCTAGAAGGATATTTTAATTCAAAAGGATATATTGAAAGTGGGCTTAATATACCATAGAAACAACTAGACGTAGGCACTTTGGAGATTGAGATCATGGAAGTTTTGAATAAAACTAGTTATGGTCCTCAAAATAATTTGACTTCATAATATTATCATTCTCATTGTATAGTGGAATCCCTTTACTATCTAAAGGTTTCCTATGGAGCAAGCCATCAAACTAAGTAGTGTCATTAACTACATATATACTATATTCAACACGTTTTCATTTGATCTCCTCAACACTCAATTTTATTCTAATAAACCTTAAAAACTAGTTGATGATTGAGTGATTGTATGTGAATTCATTTTTTCTCTTCTCCTAGGTGTGAATTCCTCCTCAATGTCACTAACATCACTATATTTTATGGTGATAATAGGTTTATTCTTTTTTCTTTACCATAATTTTTTATCTCTCCCCTTTAATGCATTCATACCATACAATATATGTTGTATTGTAACAGGTAATTATATTTGAAGATTGTTGATAAGGGTCCATCCTGCTCATCCTTTTTACATGAAATTATTAGCCATTATTATCCTCTCCTCTTAAATTCTACTTTAAGGTGAGGTATAATTATAAAAAAAATTCCCTTCCATGTTCTTCATCACTCACTCATGTTAAATTTATTGGAAAAACTAATGAACTTTGAAAAACATCTATTATGAGGCTATCTACATAAAGTTGGAAAATTTCTTGAAGATTAAGCTAAATATTTTGGGCTTTCTCATACATTCACAAACATGTATTGTATCACCACAACATAGGTTGATAATAATATAGACTCAATAAACTATTGCATAGAATAAACTAGTGAAGACCACCACCTCAACTGGTAATATAGATCAATTCAGTTTATCTACAACATATAGAATTGAAATTGCACCCTAGGTGTTGATGGAGTTGTCTCCTTAATATCAAGGTTTTGTGCAATTAATATGTTATCTATATGGCCAGTTTTATATGATATTTTTTCACACTCCACTTTGTGTTGTCATGCCACGAGTGTCGCAAAATATGTTCTTCGTCAAACATGTCTAAAACATACCTGAAGAAGTGGACAAATACTTGACTTGAAAAGATTCTGAAAAGCTTGTAAAGAACCTTGTTTTATAATCCTAACATTCTTTTCATTGCTAATGACCCGCACTTGTCACCTTTTTCAAAACATGTGTCTAGCGTTGGCAGCATGAATTTTGTCAGGAAAATCTGTGTTGGTCCTCTTTAGGCAGTTTTCTAAAAAATGAAGGAGAAGCTTCCCTTAATAGAAGCCTCGAGAACACAAACGTGGTTTCAGGTTGTTGATGATAGGAGAGAGACCTCCCATTCATGGCATGGATCCTCTTTCCATGGATCTTTCCCTTAAGATGTGGAATTCCTCCCACCTTTTATGGATCCTCAACTCCATCTCTTTCCCTATAAATGAAAACCCTACCATCCAATAAGGTTGGTTGTCATCCTATGAGTTGAAGCATGCCCAATTTTTTCCCATTTGTGAAGGAGGAAGTTGTTTGAAGAGTTGAGGCTAGGACTTGTAGTCTCACTTGAAGGAGGCATCCAACATCAAGGCTTCTCGTTGTATTTCTCCCTTTATCATTTTATTAATAATACACTATGTTTTTTATTTCCATAATTTTTTCTATTATTGCATGCTTATTTTGATGATCCTTGATCTAATACATATCTTATACTAGAGATTGTTATGCTTTGTATCCAGTTTTTGTATCCACTTGTTCTTCCTTGGAGGCATTTATCTTCATCGACGAAGAGGAGATCGTGAGTGTGGAAATGAAAGAATCAAGGATGACACCAACGACAAGAATTAACATTAGAAAGAGGTAGGACATCTATCCTCCTTCACGATTTTCTATTATAAGTTAGGAAAGGTTGCATATATTTGTCTCGTTTGTTGCTAGATACTCCCATAGGACTAGACAGATCGTTTGTATCCACATAAAGGATTGTATGCACAACAAAATGTCGACCATACTGGGGAGTTTATAACCCTTCAAACCTCCTTTAGTTTTGGTCTATTTTTATTAGTTTGGCCAATCGACTTGTAATCCATCATTTTGATTTCCTATAAGTCTACATTCTAAGTAGTTTCATCTTTAGAGTGTCAAGTCTTGAGTTCCTTTCAGTTTTGATTGTCTTATCCTTAGCTTTCCTCACCCAATGCATTTTCTCTAGAAAACAAAGCTATGTAAGTGCGTATTTCACTATGAACAGTCACACTTAGAACCATATTTCCCACTTCATGCCTGAAATGGTATTAAGAGTGAGATTTTTTAGGGTTTCTTGACTGAAATTCTGGAATGTTTTAATCTCTAGGATCTTCTTCCTACTCTGTGGGCTTAGAATTTTGATGGATTGCTATTAGATTCCTCATGGTTTGAAAAATTTTGTCACATGTCCAAGTAGTGAAAATGAGCTTGAGGTGAATCTTAGGTCCTTTGGGTAATTCAATTTATTGTTTTTTTGCTTGCATGTCTGTTCGATGAGCATTTTAGTTCTTTTGGAAACCCGAAAGAATTCCATTTGCATTTATTAAAATTTCATCTCAAAGTTTACTTTTGAAAGTGCATTAGATTACATTTCATTTGAAAGTAGTTGTTGAGATTTTCATTAAGCATAGATTACATTTCTTAGTGTTGAAAGCTGATAAATTCCTTCTCATTAATTTTAAAATAAATTTGTGCATAGATTTCATTTGCACAGTTTTTAGGGGAATAGTGCATAGATTAAATTGCATAGTTTGGCATCGTTTAATTCTTTGAACTGAATTGGAATTGTGAAAGTGAAATATCTAGTTAGGAAGCTATTGTATGTTTCATACTTGATTGTTGCATCAATTTTTGCACTTCTTCCATATGCTAGATAGCTTTCATCGAAATGGAAATATTTTTTTCCTCATATTAGTTGCATTATAGGTGTGTTAAGGGGACATCAATTTTAAGACTTGAAATTGAAACATAATTCAAGATCAACTTAAAATTTATCTCAATTAACCTAATGAGAATTTGGAACATTAATGAAAACATTTAGAGGTCTAGGCTAGAGACGTGTTTTAGAATCGTAAAACGTAGGAAATATCGTAGTTTTCTAGCATTGTATCTTGGGGTTGATAACTCGTTTGACGTATGAAATTTTATAGGAGAATTCTACAGTACTTTCGGGTATATCGAAGGCGCTCCACATATGGTGATAATATGGGAATGCTCTCATCGAACGGTTACACATTAGACAACACTACTGCAGACTGCACTCCCACGTACCATCACATATATTTTTGGAGTCCCCTATAGGTTGTTATCCATCCATAGGTAACTGAGTCGACCATATTGTAAACCATGATACAACAAACACAACATTTGGGGGGATTTATTGTCGTAAATTAATTTCCTCATATGCAGAGGTGTATATTGAAGTTCATGATTGCTTGGTAAACCTTTATGACTAGCTTACCCCTTTTTTATTTTATTTTTAATTTTTAAAATTAATCAGCCACGGAATAACATACTACCTGAGAAACAACTCCTTAGTGTATCTTAGGTTGAGATTAATGGCAATAGTTCCTGTTCCTAAGTTTACCAATGAAGGAAACCCCTCAAATGTGAATCCTGGTCCTTTTCCTTTTTTTAGAAATATTGGCGCTCCTTATATGGCAATGTTTTCCCTTCATGGATTTACCATTGGTTTTCTAGTTTGGCTATTTTCGACTCCTATGGTTTCGAATGTCCAAAATTCTTCTCAACTAAGTTCACTTCCACCTGAATAGTTTCAACCTCACGTTGACCCTAAATTTGACCCCTTGCCTTATTCACCTATTTTTTCTTCCTCCCTTTCTTCTTCTTCACCTGCAGATAATCTTGATTCTAGTAGCCAGGACGCTGAGAAGAAGAATAATAAAAGGAAAAAGAATAATAAGAAAAATAAGAAAGGTCCAACTAATAAACCATTTCTACCAATGAAATAATGTGGAAAAACCTTCCAATTAGCCCCACAAAGTGAAATTACCTCGCAGGTTATGTAAGGGTTACCACCTTCTTAGATATTTCCCTAGTATTCACAAGGTTTTAGAAGAGTGGTCCACAGGCTCACATCATCCTTTGTCATCGGCCTCTGGAGATGATACTAGTGATAAAACCTCAATTAGTGCTAGTAAGGTCTATGGAAAAAAGGGTAAAGTCAAATTTACCTGTAGGTTATGTGTAGGGAATCATACCATTCACCTTTGTCCTTAAATGGATGAAGCTTCAAAAGTGTTGGAAAACCTTACATCTTCTCATCCTTTTCTTCCTGCTGGTTACCAGAAGCTTTCCCCTAATCCTACACTAGTTGATCAAGTGATTGATCAGAATTCATCTCTAATCAATCACACACTCTCTGAAGTGAATCACACAAGTTCATTCTTGACCAACCATTTGTTGAGAAAACGGTTGACCTGATTTTACTTTCAGTTGATTGTGCTATTCTCATAGAGAGTGAACCTCATACCACTCAAGTTATTTTTGTTTATTTAGATTCCTATGAATTGGAGGGTGATCCTCCCGTTACCATGGTATAGAATGGAAATCCTTACGTTCCCATAACACAAGGGGGAATTTCTCCCATTCCCATGACTCCCCCTCCAAGTAGTTTAGTCGCTTCTTTTTATTGGAGTCGACTAGCAGGATATCATCTTCCTCCTTATGTCCCCTTTTAGATCACGGTATGAGCATATAGTGTGGTTGGACCTAGAACGTTCATAGATGAAGGCACATCTATTAGTATTATATCCTCAACTACTTGGAAATATTTAGGTTGTCCGCAACTTGTTTCCGTTACTTAGAATATGTTGGTGTTTTACAGAGGAACCATTCAACCGTTTGGGATCCTTCCAAAGTTTCCTATTACTTTGGGAGGATAAATTTTCTATATGTATGTGATGGTTTTCCAAGGTACTTTGGATTTTAATTTACTCCTTGTTCATGAATATTTTTATGTCATGGGAGCTCTTGTCTCTTCTCTCTTTCATGTGATGTGTTTCTTGCATGAAGGAAGAATCATGACCATTGATCAAATTTCATTAATTGGTCCTAATTTGATTTCCAATCAACCATCATCCCTACACAATCCTTACATGTAAGTGGTATCTTCCCCACGAGAGGTTAATTATGCGGCAACATGTTACATGCTTGCATATAATGATGATCTAGTCAGTGATACAGTGCATCGTGTAATGGGGGCATTGGACCTTGATATATATCCCTCCCAAAGTGTTGTTCTCCCATTTGATGAGAACCTCTTGGAAGCCATCACCTCTTATGGGCCATGATTAGGTGCTGAAGCAGAGCTCCTTTTCTTGTGTCAAGCTCCTAAAAAAATGAAACAAACTCTTTAGATCAAAGTTCCTTTTATTGTGTCAAGCTCCTTAAAAAGTGAAACAAGGTGTCTGGAGCAGAGTTCCTTTTCTTGTTTCAAGCTCCTTGAAAAATGAAACAAGGGATTCATAGTAGAGTTCCTTTTCTTTTGTTAAGCTCCTTAAAAATTGAAACAAGGTCTCCAGAGTAGAGTTCCTTTTCTTGTGTCAACCTCCTTAAAAAATGAAACAAGGTGTTCAAAGAAAAGTTCCTTTTATTTTGTCAAGCTCGTTGAAAAATGAAATGATTTTCATGAGGATAGTTCTTTTACTGTGTCAACCTCGCTAAAAAATGAAACAGGTTCCTATGAGGATAGTTATTTTACTACGTCAACCTCGTTAAAAAATGAAATAAGGTGTTTGAAGCATAGTTATTTTATTGTTTCAAGCTCATTAAAAAATTAAACAAATACACTTTCAATTCAAGTCTTTTATTAGATCTCGAAATTCCTAGTCGAGTCTTTCATTTGATCTCGTAAATGAACCTTCATTCCATACACCTGTTAGTAACCAGTAGTCTACTTAGGTGAATAAAATGAAGCCTGGGGGGCATGTACCTCGAATTGAGTCATTATGTTGGGGGCATGCAAACTTATTCCAAGCATATTTTGTCTCTGTTTCATGCTTGTGTAAAAATGAAACCAATTTCAAGCATAGTTTTTCCACATGTTTCAAGCTTGTGTAAAAACGAAACCAATTCCAAGCATAGTTTGTCTCTGTCTCAAGCTTGTGTAAAAATGAAACCACTCTTAAGCATAGTTTTTTCACCATTTCAAGCTTGTGTGAATATGAAACCATCTTCAAGGTTTCTCAAGCATAGCTTCTCATGTTTCAAGCTTCTATAAAAAATGAGACCATTTTAATCCTACATCTCGTGATTTCATTTTTACCAGACTCTTCTGCTAGATGAGCCTTGTTTTTCTCATTCCATCGTCACCATCTATTTGGTCGATCATACTATTTCACTTGATTTTTTTACCCTTTCCCGAGGAACCATTGCAATGAGTGGTCTTATTAGCCATGTTAGAAAATTATATATTACATAGAAATGTAACACATAAAATATGCAGAAACACAATCATATAAATAACATATAAAACAAGAGAGACACATATGTATGTGGTTTAGCCATCTTGGGCTATGTCCACAGAAACAACTATTCCTTCCTCTTTATTATCTAGAAAAATGAAGAGATAACCTATAGTAGATCTGCTATAATATCATATAATATCTTACAAAGTCCCCCTTTCTTTCTCGCTCATAATATACACACGATACACGGTCGCAATAAAATTCCTTCTTACAATAGAGGAGTCTCCTTCTAGGGAAAAAAATCTTAAATTATACATAAATTCTACCATCAGATCATCTGCCTAATGAACCACCTAGATTGACTATGAAATTACAGTATTTACAAGGAAATTTTACAGATGTTTTTAGCTTTTGGGACGCTGCCCCAGAAACCCCCCGCCACCCCCTAACGGTGATCAGATGATGGGCGGAGTTCCCACCCCATTAAGAACAAGGATCCAACACGGTGATACATCTAAATAAAGACTATAATTAGGCTCCACACCAAACAAGCCAACCTCTTGACCTTTATGTGTTTTGAGAAATTCCACCATGACCGGAACAATTTTCTACTTTTTATACCACTCGTTCCTTGAGGAGGAGTCCTCTTTCAGCTCTTTTCAGACTCCCAAAATATGAAAATATTTTGGAGCACGTTTCCTTTCAAGCTCGTAAAAGTAAATGAAAATACGTCCACTCAATATAAGTTTAACCCTTTTTCGGACTGAGATAGACTAATTATAGAAAAAGAATACCTTAGTCAAACATGACTACGAGGTTCTCTTGGATATTTTTTTCTGCCTTTTTCGAATTCAAGAGACTATATATGAAAATGGATATTGGGAGTTTTCTTTTCTGCCTCTTTTTCAAACTCTCTAAACATGACAAATATTTCGAGTTACCCCTCTTTCGGACTCATAAAACTAAAACGACGAAGGACTTGTCACCATGATGAGACCAAGTTACTCTTTCCTAGGGCTCGTTAAAAATACTAGGATGGATTCATCCAAAGGATAAACTTATAAGACATGCATATGGTATCCTTTTCAAGATTGTATAAAAATTAAGAGGTACTCTCTAGAAATAGTGTGGTAAAATGGAAGGAAACATATATCCTGTATTTTTTGTGAAAGGCAGTATATCACTCTTTAACATTAAACTTATCTCTATCTCGTGTCAGGTTTGGGACATCCTCACTTTGTCACCTGTCTTACTTGGCTTGGGAAATCCATTTTCCTCTCATTTGATTATATATTTTTAACATTACCTATGATCCTATTGTGAGTCAAATTTTTCTAATTCCAGAGTCATGTCACCGATGTGTTCAAGATAAGTCCCCATCTACAAATCCAAACCATTTATACCTTGTTTGACTTTCTCAGCGTCAATCCTAAATAACTCTTATCAGCTTTTCAAATCCTATGTTTCATTTTGATGATGTGGGAAACATTATCACCCTCATTCGACAGATCACTTCCTGTCAACTCCATCTCATCATCGAGGAAGATGATCTAGAAACCCCCTTTCAGTACTTTGGAGCTTGCATGCCTCAATGAAATCTTATTCTCATTCGATGATATGTTCACATCATTGGCTTTCGATTGAATTATTATGTGAGAGTTCGACTTCAACACAATTGTTCACACTCGTAGATTGTGTTGTTTTAACTTGAGACCCAACGTCATTATTGGTGGTTTCTCTCATGCATGTTAATAGTTTACATCATTGACTGGTAATTAGGTAGTTTCTACCATTTTTGACTTCGACATGTCCATTCACATGGTTAGATTTTTACTTTGGATGGGTCGAGATAGAGGTGAAGACCCTTGGTTTCCTATAGTAAATCTAGGTTGTGTGGAGTTATTCATTATTAAACACATGATCCTTTCAAGTCAGAGGGCTATGCCCATGTCGTGGATTCATGTATTTTTATATGCCTACTCAGAGATGTATTGTTAGGAATAATTACATCATATATGTCATATATATTGTATCATATTTGATTTGTAGGTCTCATGACGGTGGTTCTCTAAAGTCCTTTCCTTTACTTGTAAATCACTTCAACCATCACTTCTCATTCTGACTTAATGCTTTAGGGGGAATTTGTTATACATTATTTTGTCGCACTCCACTTTGTGTGATCATGCCACTAGTGTTAGAAAATATATTCTCCATCAAACATATCTAAGACATACCTAAATAAGTGGAAAATTAATTGACTTGAAAATATTATGATTAAAATATTTTCAAGAACCTTGTTTTACAAGCCCAACGCGCTTTGCATTGCTAATGACCTGCACTTGTCCAATTTTGTAAAACATCTGTCTAGCATTGGAAGGGTGAATTTTTTCAAGAAAATTCGTGTTGGTCCTCTTCAGGAAGTTTTCCCAAAAATGGAGGAGAAGCTTCCCTTACTAGAATCATCGACAACGACGACATGGTTTCAAGTTTTTGATGATATGAGTGAGACCTCCCATTCATGGCCATGGATCATCTTTCCATGGATATTTCCCTTAAGATGTGGAAATTCGCCCACCTTTTATGGATCCTCAACCACCTCTCCTTCCCTATAAATGAAACCCCTACCATCCACTACAGTTGGTTTCCATCCTTTGAGTTGAATCATGCCCAATTGATTCCCATTTGTGAAGGAGGAATTTTTTTGAAGAGTTGAGGATAGGACTTGGAATCTCACTTGAAGGAGGCATCCAACATCAAGGCTTCTAGTTTTATTTCTCCCTTTGTCATTGTATTAATAATAAATTATGTGTCTTCTTTCCATAAATGTGTTTATTATTGCAGTTTTATTGTAGTGCTCCTTGATATTCTACCTATCTTGTACTGGATAAGGAAGGATTTATAAACACAACCAAATAAGGAGAAAATATATGTCCCAATTTTTTTTTTTTTATTCATACATGAGAATTAGAAACATATCTTCCCTGTCTTGGAAAAATATCCATGAAACCAACTCAAACTACAAATCGTGGTCAAAGGAGGCTCCAAAATTAATTTTCAATTCTAGGACATCATGTCTACATAGCCATATGCTTATGCTGAGACGTTTCAACCTACACACAAACATATATATATATATATATATATATATATATATATATATATATATATATATATATATATATACTGCAATCAAATGTTATTGAGAACTAGGCTTCACATCAGGCGAAGTTTGGAAGCGACTGACATTATGGCTAGGGGTAGGGGCTCGTATGAGATGAATTAGAGACTTAACCCTGAGGGTTAGGACATGAACTCATATAACTAACAATTATAACCGAGGGAGGAAACCTGGGTGTATAATGGACGATAGATATCTCCTTTCGAGATCAACTATTGGGAGTGTAGCGAGACCTCCCCTCTGGTGACGTCAACAATTTAACAACCCCTATTTTATTTTCCATGTAAATAAAACAAACCCAAGGTCATGGGACACATATTCCAAGTTCAATGGTGGGAAAAAATTATAGTGGGAATCACTTGTGGTTTATTTATGGCCATGGAAATTAGCAAAGGCATTGGAAAAGGAAAAAGAGGCAATAAATGTCATTTAATTATGAAAATAAAGGAAAATAGGAGAAAAGGAAGGTGAAGAGACACAAATTTTCATGCAAGGGAAATTAGAGGGAAAATGAAGGAAAATTAAAGAAAAAAGAGACATCAATAATAAAAAGGCATTAGAGAAACAATTTCTAGCTTTTGGTCAGTTTTAGCTTTTCTCTCTTACACTATTGCACACTTAGAACATTCTTGGAGAATTATAAGATTCACTTGAACTTGGAGAAAGAGAGAAACTGAAAAGAAAGGAATTGGTGGGTAGCGTAAGAGAAGGTTGGATCAGTTGCAACAATAGGAATACTTTATAGGTAATAGGTTTCATGTGTGATTTCCTTGTTTTTTTTTGGATGTATGGTATATGCATGTAGTTCCTTGATC
The DNA here is from genome assembly GCA_034641835.2 of Pinus albicaulis. Taxonomy (NCBI): domain Eukaryota; kingdom Viridiplantae; phylum Streptophyta; class Pinopsida; order Pinales; family Pinaceae; genus Pinus; species Pinus albicaulis. The sequence goes on from CM076575.1 coordinate 1,294,323,871, forward strand.
ATTTGCTATCATTGGCATGGATATTTTCCTAGATTTATAGTGGTTTCGACCTTGCCTTGCCATTTCCTATATAACGATGGTGTAGTGGGTTCCACATTTGGTTTTCTGATTGGTTCTTAGGTTCCATATGGTTGTGGGTTGGGATAGGATCTCTGGAGCCTTGGAATATCTTGGGTCCTTGGAGGCTATGGGTTGAGATAGTAGTTTTATGGAGCCCTATAACTTTTTGGGTCCCTAGAGGTTGTGGCTTGAGATGGAATCCCTAGAGCCCTATATATTTTGGGAAGAGAACGATATGGTGGATGTTAGTGATTTTTGGAACAATTAGGTGAAATAATTTTGGTTGAGGGTTTGGGTGGTTGAGCCTCTGGCAACCTTGGTTGGTTCTATTTTGGTTTAAACCTTATGATCCATATTCATGCTTGGAATATGGCACATGGGTGATTGGTTGAAAGAGATATTTGGTTCATCATAATCTATGGTAGGGAGGTATGTGGTAGTCCCTGAATTGGTTGGAATTTGCATATGTTAATATGGGTGGTTTTGTTATTTTGATATATAATCATTTGTATCGATTATTATGGTGATCTTATGGCTTATTTTTCATGGTTTCTACTTTGGTTATATTCCTAGTTATATGTTGAGTTCTTACTATGGATCTGTTCATGATTTGATAAGTTATTGAATGGATGATGAATGCATGGGATAACAAGTGTTGTTTTAGATAGTTTGAGAGGGCATAGAGCCTTATTGGTAATTCTCAGATGAATTTTAGAAGTTTATGATTAGATATGCATTCATGACCTGTAGCTACTATGTTTACTATATGTTTTACAAAATGTCCTTCATTGACTAGGCATGTATAGGGAAAATCTTGCTAAAGTTTTGAATGGTTGGCATTGTTGTCATATTATTTATGTTTTTGGAAAGTCATAGGCGGTTATGGGTAGTGGTCTGGTGGATAGCCTAAAAAAGTGGTATAGATCTCACCACTACATGCACAAAACTGGGGATTTTAGGTCATAACCGCATGGATATAGGCTTTTGGGTGCGGTTATAGCCTCCCAACCGCATGAATGCTATGTTATGGGTTGTGAAGTTAATATTGAGAAAATGAGTTCCTACTCAGGGATTGGCCGCCTAGGGTGGTTTCTAGGCTCTTGAGTGGTCTTTAGTATCTGAGGGATGTTATTATGTGTTATATTTTGTAGGCCCCACTTCCATAACTGGAAATTGGAGGTAGGGTGATATCATAGTGACACTAAACTCGGGTTTACCCTGCTTTGCTTATAAAAGTGGGTAATTTGGGAGGACGCATTACAGGGTGGTATCATAACTTCCAGGTTCAAACACTTGGACTGGATGGGCTAAATTGTGTATTTTTATGCATGCATTATTATGGTTATGTTTATCATGCATCATGTTGATATGTTGATGTCATTATATATATATATATATATATATATATATATATAGTGCTAATATTAATTGACTTGTGCAGATGTATAGCCTCTCCTGAGATACACTGAAGTATGATTTGATTGTCTTATATTTGGTTTATCTAAAATTATATGTTTTTAGGAGAGAGAAGATCAAAGATGAAGAGCATAATGGTGGAATATAGTTGATGTGACTCCCCTTACAGGCCTAATGTGAATTATGTGGAATGGGAAAGGTGAGTTTGGCAGCAAGGAGAAGATTATTCTCTTGATCTAGCAGATGCGTTGAGGAGTCTAAGGGTAGAGATTAGAAGTTCGAAGTCAAAAAATAATAGGCTAATTGAGTCACACGAAACATTTTCCACAGCTCCGTAAAAGGAAGCAGAATTTAATGCAGTCATCCTTCATATTATTTCATATGTGGAGAGGCAAGGACAGATGGGGATCAATTATGGAAAATAGTAGACAACTAATGGGTCATATGGAAATAGGTCTCTTAGAGGACAAGTTGGAAAAATATGATACAACCAAAGGTGTCATATCTTTGCATACACCTAAAAGGAAGAGTAGCAGTTATGGATTTCATTCTAGTTTTGGTTCTGAGAGGCATCATTGCCATCACCATTGTTAGCACTGAAAATTTTAATAGTGTGATCACCATTGTATCACTGTTTTCAAAATTTTCTAATGTCCTAGTCCATGTCGAAGTTTGAGTCATTTTCAATAAAGGTCAAAAAAGAGTCTCAAAATCAAAGTACTTTTGAGTGTATAAGTGTTATTAGTGTCTTAGGTTCATAAAATAAGTTAAAATCACTGTTTTAACTTAAGTTAGCGTCGAAGGCTATTTTTCGTTTGGGTACTAAAAATACAACCACCCTATCCGGGATAATAGCTACCTTTGCTTTAATTTCATTGTTAACACAGTGATGTAATGGAAGACAGCTATTTTTCCAAATTGAAGGTCATATTACTCACACAATGAAAAGAGCTTCTATTTCTTCAGGGACCTGTTCATAGTGGTAATTCAGTGAAAAGTGTAGCTATTTCAATGAGATTTTGTTTATTTCAATTCAGAGGTAAAGACAACTATTTCTCAAGCATATAGGAGAAACAAAAAATATTTTTAAAGCAAGGACCATTCATGTTTGAAGATCATTGAAGACCTCCTATGCTATAAACATGATTATTCTCATAAATAATATTAATTGTTGTTTAATCTAGGAGGATTATTATAAGTGAGTGGTTACATTATCTATGCAACTAACCTATAGCTACCCTACTCAAGTTAAGCAGAAATCATAGTACAATGTATCGGTCATTTACTGATATTGTGGAGCGTTAAGCATAATGGATTGACTTGGCGCTTGTTTTCGAATTATTTCAAAGCATGCCATTACTCCATACCATGATTACATGTGCGAAATCAGAGGAGTGAGTTTGGTGTCCACTTGACCAAATTTATCTATGAAGGCTATAACTAATAGAAGGCATTTCTCCAACAAATAGTTTTAGTATTTAGAGGTAGGAAAACAAGGGCTTCATGTATGGTTTTGCAACAAAAATCAAACAATTGTGTGTTTGTAAGAAGTCTAGCTATTGGAATATATGGGAAAAGGTCATAATGTCAACAGGTTCAAGCCTTCAAACACCAAGTTCTTTGATGCTAGGGCCAAACCTCAGTTTAAATCTTTTGGCTAGTATAAATTTCTACAAAAGTTTTCTGGGGAGAATGTGGCTTTAGCTCAGGATTTTTCTGAGAGCTTTGATGGTGAAAAGGTCAAACTGGGAAGCAATAAATTCAACATCTTCGAGGCCACCATAGCTCGTGCTACTCAAACCTGCTGCAACTGGTGAACGCTGGTTCAAAAAAAAAAAATTCGACCACAGAAGTAATTCTCTACCTTAAGCCTGAACATGTCAATGTTAAGTGGAATCTGATTGCACATATTTCCTGCTTTAAGGTTGAATGGAAACATGTGATCACCATTGTGCAAAAATACATTACATGGGAGGGTATTTCTCCTCTGTCCACCATTATCAATTAATATTTCTTGCTCATATTTCAAGAGATAAAACTTTGAACTTGCCCTATTTTCTATATAAATCCTTGCTCAAAATGTCCCTAAAAATACAAAAGATCCCTAATTACTCTTTGCACAATTTATACTATAGGGGTCTAATTAAAATTCTAATTTTCTACCACCTTAGTAAGAGTAATACCACTTGGGACAAGTTACTGAGAGAGGAAGGGTTTGGTAGCATAAAATCCAAGAGAAGGGTAGGGAGGCCCAAGAAAAGAGATACCCATGAACAAGCTAGGGCAGCCCCTATCTAAAACAGTTCACACCCTAACTCTATCCATTCATCAACTTTTTGCCAAGTTAACCCTCCCTCCATCTCAGTCAAAATTCCAAATAGAAGCTCGACTAGGAAAGTTACAGACCATATGCCTATGCCAACAATGCCACCAGTTAATGAAACCCATGTTAGCAGTTCACTAGTGAGTAGTTCACCTAGGGAACCTCAAACCCTAAGGTCATTCATGGAGGAATATAAGAAGAAACTAAAACTGGAAAATTCTTTTCCTCCCAAAAATTATATGTCAAAAGACAAGGAGCAAATAACTTCCTCTTCAAGAGGCAAACCTAGGAAGAATTTCTTCATGCCAGAGGAAATTCTAGAGGAAATCGGCCCCAGGGTTCTAACTTCTAAGCTTGTTTTTCTTCTAGAGGAAGCCAACCCGAGAGTAAAAAGAGCAAGCCATGTTTCTGAAACAACTCATCAATCTCAACCAAGCAATGGTACTTCTCTCACAGAATCCACTCTCTCACAAGTTTTTCTATCTCTTAAGAAAGGCAAATATAAGATGTCAGAGGCTGTCATAGAGGAAGAGCCTACTCTAGCTCAACTAGTCTCCTCCATTGGCTCTTCAAAAAAAAAGAGGAATAAGAATGTGGTACACTCATACTCCTCTTATGAAGACAACATTGACCCTGAGTATACAGAATCAGAGTATGAAGAAAGGGAATTTAGTAGATTCATGCATAGAGCTAAAAGGTCTAAGTTCATTCGAAATCATTATATCCAAATACCTCATACTAGACCCAAAAATAAACTCAAAATAAATAGTAAGTTAATTGCTAATCCTTCATTAAGAGATGAAATTATTAATATTGAGGAGATTCCATAAGATAAAATCAAGAAGACGAAAAAGACTCAGCCAAAGAATCAAGCACAGAGAAAGAGGTTAGACAAGAGGGTGACTAAAGATGAGGCCATTAGGATTTTTTCCTCTATTCTGGACCTCTGAAGAATGAAGGAAAAGGCTGCCTTTGGAGAAAATTTTCATTTTTGGGTTAATTTTCCATGTTTTCGGATATAGTTACTTTTTCTGCGAAGGTAGCAATTATTTCTGAATATTAGCATATGATGAAAAGGAGTTTTTTTTGGTTTAATATCATTATGGTGACATAAAAATAGGTGGAGTGGAGGAGATTTCAGTTGTAATGGATGTTTCCAGGTGTCATGTATCAAGTCCCCTTCTAAATTTTAGGGCATAGTTTTGCACTTTTTAAGGAGAACAACCACATGTCACTTTCACTGTTGTTTACACTTTTTGTGGAGTTGGTTGCACCAGAACAAAGGAGGAATCTTCTAAAATACTGCCACATCATACAATCACTTCGAATTGTTAGCCTTCATGATGTTTACTTTTTTTATGATATAGAACTTTGTATTTAAGTTTTAGGATAAGCCTCATATCTTGCACGAGATTGTAATAACTTTTTGGAACAAATTTACTCTTGTTGTGGAGATGAAAATATTATGTTTTTGTATATATGTGATAAACTTCTATGAAGTAATGGTTCGTGGTTTTAGAATCTTGGCTCATATGATCAATACTTTTTCAGTGAATGAAATTGAAAGAAAATTTTGAGTAATTATTATCAATCTGGTGTGTGTATTATTAATTTTCACTTGTGTTTCCATATCTTATTATCTTCAGTTGCAGTTTGCAAACCCTCATGTTGGTATGTGTTTTTATCAGTCTCTTGACATGTTCATGTGTTTTATCAATTTTTATTAGTCTCACACAATGAAATTTCTTGGTAAAATATATATAATAACAGTGTAAAGAGCATCACTTATGACAGTAATCCTTCATAATATTTTGGTGAGAATATTGTAAGACTGGACATAGCCTTCTCTTGTTGAAATATTGTTAAATTTCTACTTGAGTTATTGTCTACCAAAAGAAATAGATTTCTGCCTTATAGACCCATTTTTTCTTCTTCCATTTCACATTTTCTTCTCGTCATAGGCTAAAAACTCACTCTTTTTCTACCACACTAGGATCCAATACCCTCATTAGTAGAACAATGGACTTTACTGAAATCTCTTTTTAGTGAATGAGATTTTAAACCACCTACCAATCTTATAAACCAAATCATTAAATTTCCTTAGAGTTTAGGTTGTGTTTGGACAGGCGCTTGAAGTAGTACAAGTGTTGATTACATCGCTAACAACCACTATCATCCTTATAGGAGGAGTGAGAGGGGATATTTTCCAAAAGAGTTCAAGAAATCCAATCCTCCTATATTTAATGGAGAGATGAAGATATCAGGGGATGAAAAATCATGGTTTCCTGGGATGAATAAGTTCTTCATATTGCATGTGTATTTAGAGAACATGAAAGCCAAGATAGCTACCTTCAGTCTCAAAGGGAAAGAAAATATCTGGTGGGAAGATGCGAAGAATTTTAGAAGAATTAGAGAAGAGTAGATGATTTGGGATGATTTTGAGAGACACTTACAGAAGATGTAATTGTATGAAAGATACTATGATGACAACGCTAAGAAATTCTATGAACTGAAGATGGGTTCCATGATAGATGATGAGTACACTAACATATTATTAGATATGTTGAGGTTTTTTCCTTGTCTTACAGATGATAAAGTAAATATTAAAACATTCATTAGTGAGTTTCCAATTGCATTCAAATATTGGATTGAGTTTGATGAGTCTCGGTCACTCGAGGAAGCCATTAGAAGGTGAATCATTGTTATGATGTTAGGTCCTTATATTACTAGTATAGTCCCTTATTGTTGTTATTGTAACCCCCTTATTGTTATTATTGTACCCCTGTAACCCCCATATTGTTATTATTGTGCCCTTAAATTATTATTGTTAGGTCAGTTAGGATTACATTGTGGCCCCACTAGGATTACATTATGGCCCTATGGACTCATATATATAGAAAGGAGGTTTTGTAATTTGTATCATCCAAGAATTGTTCATTCATGTAATGTATTGGAGGTTTTCCCCTCGAAGTGGCTTATTTCTAAGGCGTTGATATCTCTTTTCTTCTATTTTTGGAGCGAGTTTCACAACATTTGGTATCAGAGGTTTGGATTCTAGGGTTTAGCGTCTCAAAACAGGTCATCGTGGAATTTTCGCTATAATTTGTTTTCTACGAACGTTTAGAAGCTGAAATTTTTAGAGTGTGAAGTCGAAATCCTGAGGAACATCGTCACAAAATTTTAGAGCTTGGTTTGCAATATTTTCAGAGATATGATTTGTGCAAGTTAGGTCTTTTTGCAGGATCCGAAATTTCACTTAAAAAGGTCATCGCGGAAGTTTCGCTATAACTGTTTTTCTACGAAGGTTCAGAAGCTGAAATATTTAGAGCGCAAAGAAGAAATCCTGAGGAACATTGTCACAAAATTTCAGAGGTTGGTTTGAAATATTTTTGGAGATATGATCTGTGGAAGTTAGGTCGTTTTCAGGTTCCCGAATTTCATCTCAAAGAGGTGATTGTGCGAAAAGCTTCATAACTCTCTCTCTGAGCATCGGATTGGAATTCTGTAAAAAGTAACTGGAAGAGCATAGAATTTAGTTTCCTTTCTATAAATTTCAGAGCCAAAGAAGCAAACAGTGACATGTGGCAACTTGTAAAATCTCGCTCTACTGAGCTAGTCCATAATTAGGTCATTGTGGGAGATTGGACATAACATTGTCTAGAAGAATCCAAATAAAGTCAGACCTGTGGCATTTGAAAGAATCTTTAGAGGAATGCTACAAGGCCTAATTTTAGATATTTAGAATTTAAAAGTATATAGGTAAGTCAATTTCAATATCGAGCTCGTCAAAAGCAAGTAAAAGGTGTGTATTTTTTTTTTTTTTTCCAAATTGCGTAAGTCTTGTTTGAAGAATCAAGTTGAATTGATTCCAAGGGCATATTATAGAATAGATATCAGTATTGGATTCTTGAATGGCCCCTAAAATTAATTCAACACCCATTAAGCCTTTAGAAGGCTCTACTATGACTCATGAAGATGAAGAATGACAACATGACATATCAAAATTACAAGAGCAAGTGCAAAAAATTTCGCTCTCGCAAAGAGCAACAAAAAATGACATTGAAGTTTTGAAGAAGGGCATGGAAACTAAGATGGATGGTTTGAATAAAGGCATGGATGGTTTGAAGAATGACATGGAAGCTAATATGGATGGCATGAAACCTGGCATGGAATCTAAGATGGATGACATGGAAGCGAAGATGGAAAACATGAAGAATGATCTAAAAACAAACATGGAAGCTTTGAAAAAGTTGATACAAGAAATGTTTCCTAATGGTGAAAATATAGTAGAGGAAACTCATGATGAGAACAAAATAAATTTTAATTGTGATTTCATAAACTCTAATGTTGGAGGGAAGAACCACCATATTCCAAAAATGGATATGAGAAAGTTTGATGGAAAGGATCTTGTAACATGGATACTACATATGGAGCAATATTTTGATCTCAATAATGTGCAAAACACACAAAAGGTACGCATTGCAACTTTGCATTTAGAACAAAATACATTTGTATGGTATCTATGGCTTTGCTCCTGTAAAAAAATTGTCACTTGGTCAATTTTTACGAAGGAAATGATAGCACATTATGAGGATACAAAGAGCAACACTTTCTTTAGCCAATTGATAAATCTCAAAAAAAAGTGTTCAGTGGGGGAGCACATTGAGGACTTCCAAAAATTGAATATAAGGGTAACTAATATTTCAGAGGAACGCAGGATTGATCTCTTCATAGGTACTCTAAAGGATAACATCCAACATGAAGTTCATGTTTTGGAACCTGATTCATTGGAGAAGGCATTCAGGTTGGCAAGAAAAATTTAATGTAAAATTATGGCCACAAGGAAGCCTACCACTCACTTCTATAAAGATGGAAGTGTTGCTACTCCTAGATTTCCACAACCCACAAGGTTGACACCACAACAATTAGAAGAAAAAAGAGCAAAAGGGCTTTGCTATAGTTGTGATAGAAAATACACTAAAGGTCATAAGTGTGCTGAGAAGAAATTATTTTACATAGATTGTGAAGAGGAAGAAGAAAATGAACAAGAAGAGGATATACACCAAGAAACAGCCCTAGAAGAGGAAGAAATGAGTCCGACCATATTGTGTAATGCATTGGCAGGACTTACCACTCCTCAAACTCTAAATATAGAAGGACATATCAAGAAGAAAAAGGTAATAGTGTTGATTGATTAAGGTAGCACCCATAATTTTATTCATTTTAAGGTGGCCAAGGAATTGAATTGTTTCCTATACCCAGCACTATAATGTCAAGTGATGGTTGCAAATGGAGGAACAATAAATTTCTCTGGAAAATGCCATAATATCAAGATATCCATGGGGAAATATGTATTGAATAGTCCAATGCTTTCCATTCCTATGGGAGGTGTTGATGTTGTACTAGGAGTACAATGGTTACAATCTTTGGGGACGATAGCTTTTAATTTTCAAGAACTTTTCTTGAATTTTTTTTTCAGAAGGAAAGGAAGTTGAATTATGGGGTATTGCAGGGAAGCCGGGAAATATAATAAGCTCTAATGTCATGAAAAATATTCTAAAGAAAGAACAACGAGGCGTAATTACACAATTATGCTCACTAGAAGTTCCAACATCAAAATCATTTATTTCTATAGATCTCCAAAAAGTCTTGGACAATCATTCCAAGGTGTTTGAAACTCCCAAAGGGCTCCCACCTATTCGTGATCATGATCATGATATTCATTTGATTCCAGGAAGTGTTCCTCCAAACATCAGGCCTTATAGATATCCTTATATCCAAAAGAGCGAAATTGAATGTATGATTGTAGAAATGTTAGAGGCGGGTATAATTCAACCTAGTCAAAGTTCTTTCTCTGCTCCTATAGTATTGGTACACAAGAAGGATGGATCATGGCGCATGTGTCCGGATTATAGGGAGCTCAATAATATCACCATTAAAGACAAATTTCCCATTCTTGTGATTGATGAATTATTGGATGAATTACATGGAGCAATTTATTTTACCAAGTTGGATCTTTGTTCAGGATATCATCAAATTAGAATGAAGACTGAAGATATTCCAAAAAAAAAAATTCGAATTCATGAGGGTCATTATGAATTTTTGGTCATACCTTTTGGCCTTATCAATGCACCTTCTACATTTAAGGGTTGATGAATTCCATTTTCAAACCCTTCCTTAGAAAATTTATGCTAGTATTTTTTGATGATATACTAATCTATAGCAGGTCTTGGAAGGATCATGTTCAACATGTTGACAAGGTGCTCAAACGATTGCAGGAGAAACAATTATATGCAAAAACATCCAAATGTTTCTTTGGAGTACAAGAGGTGGAATATCTGGGTCATATTGTATCTCATGAGGGTGTTAAGTTAGACCCTAACAAAATTAAAGCCATTAAGGAATGGAAAGTCCCCACAACCATAAAGCAGTTGCGAGGATTTCTCTGGTTAACAGGGTATTATTGCAATTTTTTTAAGAATTATGGGAGAATGACAGCACCTCTAACAACATTATTGAAGAAAGATGCATTTTCATGGACTCCTAAAGCAGCTAAGACCTTTGAACATCTTAAAGAGGCAATGTGCCAAGCATCAGTCTTAGCTACACCAGACTTCACAAAAACCTTTATTGCGGAATGTGATACCTCAGGAAATGGAATTGGTTCTATTTTAATGCAAGAAGGAAGACCCATTTCTTTTGAAAGTCATCCAATCAAAGGAAAGTATTTACAGAAACCTATTTATGAGAAGGAAATGTTAGCAATACTGCATGCACTAAAGAAATGGCGAACTTTCCTAATGGGAAGACACTTCAAGGTAAAAATTGATCATGATAGTCTTAAACATTTTTTGGAACAAATACTATCTTTAGAAGAGCAGCAAAAATGGGTCACAAAGATGTTGGGTTATGACTTTGAAATAAGATACAAAAAAGGGAAGCTAAATGTTGTTGCAGATGCACTCTCAAGAAAGAATGAAGAGGTGGAAGCATTGCTTTATGCCATTTCTATTATCCAACCAGATTGGATAATTGAAGCAAGAGATGAATGGAATAAGGACGAAGAAGTGTGGACACTCATTCAAAATTTGCAGCAAGATCCTAGTAAATATGATACATTTAGTTAGAAAAATGATTCCTTATGGTACAAACATCGCTTATATCTTTGTAAGAATTCCCAACTAAAACAAAAGATTCTTTTGGATATGATATTCAAATGTTTGTGGCGGAATGTTTGGTTTGCCAGTAGAATAAAGTTGAGACAATTAAGACCTCGGGTCTTCTACAACCTTTATCCATTCCAAGTCAACGTTGGGAGGAGATTTCAATGGATTTTATCACAGGTTTACCTAATTCCTAAGGAAAGAGTGTCATCATGGTGGTAGTTGATATACTTACCAAGTATGTAAACTTTTGTGCATTATCTCATCCATTTAAATCAAGTATAGTTGCTACTACATTTATGGACACAATTCAAAAGCTACATGGGAACCCAAGGGTTATTGTGAGTGACAGAGATCCCATTTTTACTGGAATTTTTTGGATGGAGTTATTTTCTTGTTTGGGTACTCAATTAGCTCATAGCTCATCTTTTCATCCTCAATCCGATGGTCAAACTAAGATATAAATAAATGTTTGGAAGGATATCTTCGTTTTTTTGTATCTGATAAACAAACACAATGGGTCAAGTGGTTACCTCTCGTTGAATGGTGGTATGACACTTCCTTCCATACTGCAGCAAAAATGACCCCATTTATGGCACTTTATGGATATCATCCACCATCCATCCTATCATCTTTAAGAGAAAATTCGAAGGTTCAAGCAGTGGAAGATCACATTGAGCATCAACAAGAAGTTCTCCAACTCTTAAGGGATAACCTGAATTTGGCACAAAATGGAATGAAACAATAGGCAGATCAACATCTCAACGAGAGAAGTTTTGATGTAGGAGACTGGGTATTTTTACGGCTACAACCATACAAAAAAATGTCCCTCAAGCAAGCTAAGAAGGATAATAAATTATCGCCAAAGTACTATGGTCCTTACAAGGTGTTGCAAAAGATTGGTACTATGGCATACAAATTGGAGCTTCCTACTTCTCATGGAAAATTTTAGGGGCAAATATTCGCAAGTGGGCTAATTTTCCATGTTTTTTCCAAAGAAAATATTTGCTAATTTCATTTTTTTATAAAACATGATTCACCCAAATCTTACAATATAAAATTTTTTTACCTTAAAATTCGCCAACATTATACAAAGAGTATATATAAAACCATTATAAATTTGAATAATTTTACAAATACATCAATAAACATTTTATATTTTACATATTAGGGACTAGTGAGATTCGCCAATGTTTTAAACTTCAAGATAATTTTCGATCCTTAAAATTTTCCCTGCTAATTCTTCACGAGTGCATCCAGTTTTCCATGTTTCATGCTTAAAGAATTTTATAGGTGAAAATATTCCATTTCAAACAATATTTCCAGAACTTGATGAGGAAGGAAAAATCATACTAGAACCTGAAGCGGTCACGGAAATAAGAACCCGACAGCTACGGAATCGATCAATTTTAGAGTATCTCATCAAGTGGAAGAACTTACCCACTAAAGATTCTGCATGGGAGGATGAGAATTTTATACAGAAGCACCTAGAGCTACTCAAGCGTTGAGGACAAATTTTTTTTGAAGGAGAGGGGCATGTTAGGTCCCTATATTACTAGTATAGTCCCTTATTGTTGTTATTTTAACCCCCTTATTGTTATTATTGTACCCCTGTAACCCCCGTATTGCTATTATTGTGCCCTTAAATTATTATTGTTAGGTAGGCTAGGATTACATTGTGGCCCTATGGACTCCTATATATAGAAAGGAGGTTTTGTAATTTGTATCATCCAAGAACTATTCATTCATGTAATGTATTGGAGGTTTCCCCCTCGAAGTGGCTTATTTCTAAGGCGTTGATATCTCTTTTATTCTATTTTTGGAGTGGGTTTCACAACATATGAGCAGTCAATGTGCAAGTCTTGGCCTGAGTGGCATTGGAAAGGTAATAAGAAGACTAAATTTAAGTGGTTTAAGAAGCGAGGAAGACCTCAGGATTCGGGTGACAAGGAAATTGTAGCGTCTTATAAGGAGTTCAATGCAGTTGAGAGAGGACATGGGTCTCAGCCCTAGGAGCACAATAAGGGTGGTGGTAGAAATCCTTTGAGGTGTTGGACTTGTGGTGGAGAGCATCAGAGGAGTGAGTGCCTATCACACCATGGTGACAAACATCATATTTATAGTGCTCAAGAAGCACAAAAAATTGGATATGTTGGTCAAGATATTCCTCGGATTTATGTAGTGGTAGATAATAGGCAGATCGATCATTAAGCATCCATTATTGAGATGGAAGGTAAACTTCATGATTAATTTTTATCCATTTTGATTGATCCTAGATATAATTATAATTATACTAGTCTTAACCTGGTGGATAAGTGTTGCTTGAATAAAGAATTGCATGAAAATTCTTGGTTGGTGCAAGTTGCTATAGGGACCGAGAGAATATTTCATCACTAGGTGTGATCTTGTGCATTTGAGTTGAATGGTATAACTACATCAACACATATAAATGTGCTTCCTTTGGGTTCATATAATATGCTTTTTGGTATGGACTATTTTTTCATTTATAAGACTAAAGTGGAATACTATGAAAAGGATATTGAGTGCCTAGATGATGATAGGGAAGGATAAATTTGTAGGAAAAGAAGAAGCCTACATCAGTGAGAATGGATAAAAATGTGCAAGAAAAGCGCAACCAAAGGAAAGGATCCTTATTATTTTCAGTGCATATTTGTAGAGATAAAGGGAAGGATGTTGGGGATGATGAAGTTCTGAAGAGGTATCCTATTTTGTAGCAGTTTCAAGATGTGTTTCCTACAAAGGTTCTAGAGTTACCACCTAATAGGGAAGTGGACCTCTCTATTGAGTTAATGCCAGGAGTAGCACCAACATAAGGAACCCTACAATATGAGCACTCCAAAGTTGGTGGAATTGAAGCTGAAACTTAAAGAAATTATTGATAAAGGACACATAAGGCAAAATGTATCTCCTTGGGTGCACCAGTGTTGTTTGTAAGGAAAAAGGACGGTACTCTCAAATTATGAATTGATTATAGGTAACTGAACAAGGTGAATTTCAAGAACAAGTATCCATTGCCACATATTGATGGTTTTTTTTATCAAATGAAGGGAGAAATAATGTTTTCAAATATTGATTTGAGATCAGGATATCATCAGGCACACACCAAAGAAGAATACATTTACAAGATTGCATTCCGGATGAGGTATGCACATTATGAGTTTGTGGTGGTTCCTTTAGGTCTTACTAATGCTCCATCAAATTTCATGTGTTTGATGAAAAACATGTTGTGTCCTTACCTGGAAAATCCTGTGATAGTCTTGTTGATGATATATTGGTATATCCCAAGAATGAGGAGGGGCATATAGAGCACCTGGCAGCAATGTTGATATTATTGAGAGAGCATCAGTTATATTTCAAGCTCAAAAAATGTAGTTTCTTTCAGTCTCAGATCCATTACTTGGGAGATGTTGTTTCCACGGAGGGGATAGTAGTGGACCCAGAAAATATTAAAGCTATCATGCAGTGGCCAGCTCCTAGGACCATGGATGAGGTCAGCTCATTCATGGGAATATTAGGTTATTACAGGTGGTTCATTAGGAAATTCTCAAGGATTGGTTATCCTATCACATATTTTCAAAGGAAAGGGAATAAGTTTGAATGGACTGGGCAATGTACAACTAGTTTTGAGCAGTTGAAGAATTTTCTTACAAATGATCTATTTTTGAAGATTTCATATCCTGATAAGGAATTCATGGTATGTAAAAATGCTTGCAAGGAAGGGCTTGGTGGAGTCCTAATCCAGGAAGGGCAAGTGGTATGCTATGAGCCTAGGAATATGAATGAGCATGAGAAGAACTATGTAAATCATGATCTTGATTTGGTAGCTATCATTCATGCATTGAAGATGTTGAGGAATTATCTCCTTGGTAGGATTTTCATCTTCATGAGTGATCATAGTGGGATGAGATACTTGTTTCACCAACCTAATATGATTGCTAGACAAGCTATATGGTTGGATAACCTTAATGAGTTTGAATTTGATATTAGATACATCAAGGAAATGTGAATAAAGTTACAAATCCTCTTAGTAGGAGAGTGTAGGTGAACCATATTATAGCTATGAGATCTTATGGGACAAATTTGTAGGAACATATCTTGCAGGTAGGGAAACATGATGAGAGGTATCAATAGCTAAAGCCTAGGTTTCAATAGGGTGATATAGATGATGAGTATCACCTCACAATAGGTGGATTGGTCAGATTCAGGAACAAGATTTATATGCCAGATAACAGTGAGCTCAAGAAGCTATTCTTAAGGGAGTTTCATGTCAATCCATATTCAGGCCACCTAGGATATCATAAGACTTTGTCAAATGTTAAGAAGCTATATCATTGGTAGAATTTAGAGAAAGAAGTGGTTGATTTTGTTTCAAGATGCTTGGATAATTAATAGGTGAAAGAAGAGTGTAAGCATCCAATTGGTTTATTGCAACCTATTCTGATTCCAAAATGGAAATGGGAGGTCATTTCCATGGACTTCATTACAGGTTTTTAAAGGAAATAAAAGTAACATGATTCCATTATGGTTTTGGTTGACAGGTTGAGAACTATAACTCACTTCATCGCAGTGAATTCTACAAATTCAACTAGTGAGGTAGCTCATATCTTCCTTAGGGAGATAGTGAGGTTGCATGGTGTTCCAAAGAATATTGTATCAGACAGAGATTCCAAGTTCACTTCCAAGTTTTGGAAGGAGTTTTTTGTAGGCATGGGGACAAATTTAGCTTTTAAAAAAATTTATCATCTGTAGACAGATGGACAGATAGAGAGGGTTAAGAGGATTCTTGAGGATATGTTGAGGATTTATGTCATTCATTAGCAGAGGAAGTGGGAGGAGTATCTTCCACTCGTAGAGTTTGAATATAATAATGGGTATCAGAAATCCTTGAAGATGAGTCCATTTGAGGCTCTCTATGGGAAGAGCAGTAATACTTCTATTAGTTGGAGTGATATAGTGAATAGGGTATTGATTGGACCAGATATGATGGCTGAGATGGAGCAGGAGATGCATATTATTACGAGGAATCTAAAGGGAACATCGTACAGGAAAAAAATTTATACAGATCAACATAGAGAATTAAAGGAGCTTTAGGTTGGGAAGCATGTGTACTTGCGCATCAAGCCTAAGACGAGCTCCCTGAGGATTTGATCATGTGCCAAGATGGCACCTCAGTATTGTGGGCCTTTTGAGATCCTTGAGAGGATTGGACCAGTGGCCTACAAACTTTCACTGCTGCCAATAGTGAATGTCCATGATGTTTTTCATGTTTCATTGCTTAAGATATATGTCTAGGATGTTGATGATGTGATTGACTGGTTGTATTGTACGTGGAACTAGAGGTAGAGTTCCAGCTAGAGTCACAATGCATATTGCATAGAAAACAACCCTTGCTCTGAAACCAAGTAATAGAGTAGGTTAAAGTGGAGTGGAAGCACTTTAGGCCCGATGAAGTTACATGGGAGATGGTTGATCAGATGCATGCCTTATATCCTTCCTTATTTTCAGGTTGAGCAGATGTGTCTAGTCTATGTGTTTTGGTTTATATTTATATATGCATATGTGTAATATAAATACTACAATGAGTTGTGTTATAAAGCTCCAATAAGTAGCATGTTGTAAATACTGCATTGAGATGTGTTATAAAGCTCCAGTAATAAGTATGTTGTAAATACTGCATAGAGATGTGTTATGAAGCTCTAATAAGTAGTATGGTGGTCATGATTTTTCAACAGTTTGGTATGATGTAATTGTTGCATCAAGCTATGTTATAAATCTCCATGGGAAACATTTTTTTGTAGTTATAAGAATCAAATAACATCGAGTGCAATGCTCCCCCAAGGGGGAGGGGTTTGTAATAGCTCCTGGTTGATTTTTCATGTAAATAAAACAAAACCAAGGTCACGAGACACATATTCCTAGTTGAATGGTGGGAAAACATTATAGTCGACCTCACTTGTGGTTTATTTATGGCTATGGAAATTGTCAAAGGAATTAGAAAAGTAAAGAGGAAATAAATGGAATTAATTATGAAAATAAAGGAAAATAGAAGAAAACTAAGATTAATAGACACAAATTTGCATGCAAGGGAGATTAGAGGAAAAATGAAGGAAAATAAAAGAAAAATGACACATCAATAATAGAATGGCATCAAAGAAACACTTTCTAGTTTTTGGTTAGTTTTAGCTTTGATCTCTTACACTCTTGCACACATAGAGCATTCTAGAATTCAATTCAACTTGGAGAAAGCAAGCAAAGGATAAGAAAAAAATTAGTGGGAAGTTGAAAAGAAGGTTGGATCAACCACTACAATAGAGACACTTTGCAGGTAACAGGTTGCATGTGTGATTTACTTTCTAGTTTTTGGATGCATGGTATATACATGTGGTTCCGTGGTAATTTTTTGTCATTGGCATGGAGATATTTCCTGGAGTGTCAATGGTTTCAACCTTCCCTTTCCATTTCCTAGATAACCATGGTGTATTGAGTTCCCCATTTGGTTTTATGATTGGTTCTTAGGTTCCATATGGCCATGGGTTGGGATAGGATCTTTGGAGCCTTGGAATGTCTTGGGTCCCTGGAGGTTGTGGGTTGATATGGTAGTTCTCTAGAGACTTATAAAAACTTGGATCCCTTGAGGTTGTGGGTTGAGATGGAATCCATGGAGCCTTGGATAACTTGGGAAGAGACCAATCTGGTGGATGATAGTGATTTCTGAAGTGGTTAGGTGAAGTCACCATGATTAAGGGTTGAGGTGGTTGGCCCTCTAAAATGCTTGTTTGGTTTTATTTTGGTTAACCCTTATGATTTTACATTCATTCTCAGAATATGGCACGGGGGTGATTGGATGAAAGAGAGATTTGATTTAGCCTAATCTATGGTTGGAGGGTACATAGAAGTCCCAGAATTGGTTGGAATTTGCATATGTTAATATGAGATATTTTCATATTGTGATCTATGAGAATTTGTATTGATTATTATGGTGATCTTATGGCTGACTTTTCATGGTTTCTATTCTGGTTATATTCTTGGTTATATGATGAGTTCTTACTATGGCTCTTGTTCGTGATTTGGTAAGTTATTGAATGGTTGATGAATGCATGGGCTAACAAGTGTTTTTGTAGCTAGTTCTAGAAGGAATAGAGCCTTCTTGGTGATTCTCAAATGAATTTCAAAATTTTATGATCAAATATGCATTCATGACCTGTAGCTACTATGATTACTATTTATTATCGAAATTTCCTTCATGTGCTAGGCATGTCTAGGTCAAAATCTTGGTAAATTTTGAATGGTTTCAATTTTTAACATCTTAATTATGTTTCTGGTAAGTCATAGGAAGTTTTGGGTAGTGGTCTGGAGGCTATCTTGAAAAATTTGCATAGATCATGCCACTGCATGCACATAATTGGGGATTTTGGGTCATAACTGCATGGAGATAGTCTTGTGGGTGTGGGTATAGCCTCCCAACTACATGTATGTTGTTTTATGGGTGTAGTTGTGGAGTTAATCTAGAGAAAATGAGTTCCAACTCAGGGATTGATTACCTGGGGTGGCTATCAGGATCTTGAGTAGTCTTAAGTCTTTGAGGGATGTGACTATATGTTCTGGTTTGTAGGTCCCACTTCCATAAATGAAACTTGGAGGTTGGTTCATATCATAGTCACACTTAGATCACGTTTACCCTGCAAAATTGTAAAAGTTGTTAAATATCGGAGGAGGCATTACAAGTAAGGGGAGGGGGACCCTCACTTTAATCTCAATCATCAAATGGCTCACGAAATATTAACGGGTGAGAGCTCAATGAGGAATCCCTCCCTATGATGTCAACAAGGGAGGGGGGAGGTCCCACTAGGAGCAGTTTCATTGTATGGGTCTTGAGCAATCGATAGTTAAGAATGTGGCAGGGTCTTCCCCTCATTGATGTTAGCGGGGGAAGGGATAGGCCACACATACCATCATATGGGCAGATTAATGAAGCACTGTTGCATCACATGCCGAGACCTCCAAAAAAAAAATGTGAGTGTGAAATTGGGATTCAATTTTTTTCTTTTTAAATTGGAGTTTGTGTATTTATTCTGATGCACATTCCTATAACACAGGACATCACCAGTATGAAAAATTCATTGGAAAAATCTATCAATGAATTTTTTTACGGCACAAGAATCGCCAATACGATGAATTTGTTGGAAAATAGTAGTTGTAGGCGGCAGTCTTGTGACGATGTTTCTGACGGCATAGGAAATTTCCACTATGATTTTTTTTTTTTTGAAAAATGGCAGCATAAGCATCGATATTGCAATGAATTTTCTAACAAAAGACATCATTTTTTTTATGCTTGCATTTGGAGACATGTCTCTAAATATAGGCATTTTTCGTCGAAATTATGATGATATGTGAAGGGATTTTGAAGAATGACATTGCCTTGGATGACCAAGTTTCTAATGACGATTAGCGTTGAAATTATGATGAAACTTGGAATGTCAAAATTTCAACTGCATGCCATGTGACATTAACTGGAACCTTGATTTTCCATGTGAACGATGAAAGGGGGTCAAAAGAGTAATTAAAGGCCATCGAAAATTGAGTGAATTTGTAGTAGTGCCCAGACATCCCTTCAATTTTGGTAGGCATATTTTGTCCCACACTACTAGGGTCTATTTATTCTCTAATATTGAACCTCCCCAAAGGAAGCTTCTTTGAATTCATCACAATTCCTAGAGGATGGACATAAGAGCCATCATTTCCTAACATAGATAAACAGGTAGGGCGTGTAATACAACTTTGAGGAGTAATACAAAACCCACCATATTTAAAGGTACGAAGGTCCAGTTTGTTAGTTTCTTCTAGATTTTTATTAACAAATATCCCAGCCAATCCAACATAGAGAGATTTATACTAGAGGGTCCCCAAGGTATTTTGAAGGGATTTTACTAATTTGAATTTCCAGGATTCTAGCAACATGTCTTTGCACATAGGAGTATTGAAGAAGAAAACTTGGAATTTGGTTCTACTTATTTCCATACTTGAGGCTGATGAGGAAACATCTAGGGTTTTTTTGAAAGTCCTCATTTCTTGCACTATTAGTACCCCTAGGTGCATTGTGTCACCAAAAAATTTATGATGGGTTAACGAAAAATATTTTCCATATAGTCTAAGTCCTTTCAGTTTGATCTAGGTTTCCATTGTTTTGAAATGATGCCCCAACCATTCCACTGCAAGAATGAACGGAAGGGGGGATATAGGATCCCCCTTTTGTATCCCCTAGGAGGAAAAAAATGGTGTGAGAGATGAGTCATTAATTAAAATTGAGAAGGATGTTAAGAAAACTAGATTGTGTACCCACATAATCCAATAATTTGTGAATTCAAAGGCTCTTAGAGTGCTACACATGAAGTTTAGTTCAACTCTTCATACAACTTAGACAAGTCAAACTTAAGCATCATCCCTGGCTTTTTAGTCATCTATAATGAGTGGATAGATTCATGTGCCACCATGATTCCATCCAAAATTTTCCTTCCTTCAAAAAATCCTATCTTCTCGTGAGAGATAATTTTAGGAAGGGGAGGCTTAAGTTGATTCACTATGATCTTTGTTATAATTTGTATAGCACATTGCACAAAGTAATCTTTTAATATTTATTTGGAACCTCTGCCTTATCCTTCTTTGGAATCAGTGGAAATAATGTGGAATCCAATGCTTTTAGAATGGTTTTTCTTTTCGGGATTCATACATCACTTGCCAAACCTCCTCCCCAATTATCGACCATCAATATTGGAAGAATTTAATGGTGAACCCATCCAATCTAGGGGCCTTATTAAGGGGAATCACTTTAATGGTTGATTCGACCTCCTCCTAAGTAATTCCCTAAAGAAGTGCATCATTCTACTTATTTTTTGTGATTGATGGAATGTTCTTGGTAACTACATTATAGCTTCTTGTTTGTCCCATCTAGGTTTTGAGAGGGTGTGTTGATAATACTGCATTAATTCTTGGGATATATCTTGGTGTGTTTCAAGCTTTTGACCATCAGACCCTTTTAGAGAAGAGATTTGGTTATGGTTTTTACAGTGTAACATATATTTATGGAAGAAAGCTGAGTTCCTATCCCCCTCTTTTAACCATTTAATACGAGACTTCTGCCTCCACAATATTTATTATTTCTTTTTGTGTTCCTCTATAGCACCAAGGTTCTTTGCCTCTACATTGATCAAATCCTCTGACTCTCCATTTACTATGGCCTCCTATTGTATGCTTGACACTTTGAGCTCAAGCTTCCACTTTTCCTCTAGAATGTCACAAAAAGTCTCTTTGTTCCACCCTTTTAACTACCATTTTATGTGTTTTAGTTTTTTATAAAGCGTGAACATTGTTGAGCCTCCTATTGGTCTTGTTTCCGCCCACGAATTTTGAATATTTGTGAGAAAATCTATATTCTTAAGCCAACAATTTTCAAACATGAATGGACATTTCTAGGGGTGAGTCTTCAAATAAAGGTTTATACTAGTTTCTTAGCATTTTCAACCATGAATTGGGAGTATGGAAGATTCGGTGGATACATCCCAAACAAAAATATTCTTCATGATAAAAAGACGATCCAACTTGATGAAATTTGATGTTAGCCTCCTCTTATATTGTTCCATGTGTACACCCCATTAAATGTTTTGATCTCTATGAGTCATAATTCTTCTGTGGTGTCCTAGGATGGATTAGCCTCTACCTACAATCATTGAATACCCCCTTTCTTCTTGTATAAAAATTTAATTAGGTTGAAGTCTTTGCTAATTATCCATGTGTTTTCAGAAATTAAAGCATTAGTCTGGGAGATTGATTAAAGAAACAAAGTCGTGTGAGGAACTCAGTTTGTTCCATATGCATAACATTGCTCCCCCGAGCCAACCAAATGTATTTATATAGTTAGGACTTAGAATGTAGCAAACATGTATAACAATGTAATCTCTTGTTCACCCCATATTATTGTTATCCCTTTTGAATTCCTCAGGGAATCTATTGCTATTAACTAGCATTGTCTTCTCCAGTTGTTGGTTAGGTTGGTCAGGGCTTCCCTTAATATCTTGGTTTCTTGAAGCATCAAAATGGTAGGTTTCTCTTCTATCCATTTCTCTTCCAGGAGTCTTTATTTTCTACGGCTATTAAAACCCATCGTGTTGCATGATATAATCTTCATATTTGAGATTTTTAAGAGCCGTAGAAAACCTATGTGATGACCTTGACACACCCAAAATTTACCAAGTTACCTCTTATTTCATCTAACATTTGTAATTTATTATTTCAGACTTATTTTTTTTACTCATGCGATTTCCTTGATTCCTTTAGAGTTTGTGCTTGAAACCCTAGAGACCCTGATCCTGCACTTGATTTATCAGTGATCATTTTGTATTTAAGGTATGCACAACCTATCGTAGACACTTGTTGTCCAAGGAGGGAAAACAAATCCTTACCCTACCAGGCCTTTGCTACTTCTGGTAGGTTCAGTGCATCCAGGTCTATCTCCATATCATTAGGTTCTTTTAGGTTTAGATCAATTTATCCTCTAGAACTGCATGCAGTTCAATCAACGGATACAATAATGGGATAGAACAATCGGTGGGAGGGAGGTCATATTCCACTTTTTTTTCCATTAGAGGTGAAGATGGAGTCTTGGCTTACCTTGGATCATTTGGATCCTCTACAGGCTTCCCAGCAGTGGAATTTGAGGAAGGTCTTTCCATCTTGTGCATATCCACATCCACTGATTGGTTTAGATTGGAGCTTTCATCCTTGCTTACTGATGCCAACAAATCAAACCTATTCATTGTGTTTTATTTCATTTCCGTTGTATTTTGATTTTGGGGCTACTGCTTTGGATTTCATCTGTGTGGACCTACCACCATAAACCCATCTCCGGCCTAGTCTGACATCATTTCTAGGGTTTTAGTCTACTTAATTATTGGGTAGTGTTGATATAAGTTTCCTTACTCATGATATATTCTACACCTAAAATGGATGTTCTTATAGTTAATCGTTTGCTTGCATAGCTTGTCTTGGAAGTCTATATCAATCAAATTTGGGAGGGCTCAATATATTCATATACACATAGATGTGTGTGTATGATGTATATCATCCTTGATTTGTGGTCTTATATGCTTTGACTCAAGTTCCTAAGGCATTTCCAATTCCAGCAAGTGTCTCCTCCTCCTAGAATTTTCTTGGTAGTGAGTACATCCAGATCCACACTAACACTTCCATGAAATCTTCATTATCTAGGTTGAACCTTTTCATTCACTAGTGGAGGTATAGACTAGCAAAGTTAAAGAAATATGGCCCATCTTGAAATAATCTATCCAGATCTTCCACATTGGAAAATATGATAGTAAAGAAACTTTTGGTGCAAAGCTCTTGCTTGTTTTGACCCTTTTTCTTTCACTTAATCTAGATCCATTGGGACAAGGTTTTTTCCGTAGGTTAGATCCCCAAGAATTTCCCTATGAGTGCATGAACATGTGTGTAATGTACAAACTCTTTGATTCAGTTAGATGAGACTTCATATTTGGCATCTATAACTACTTTTGACAAACAACTACTCATCTTCGTCTTTTGGCTTGGTTTTCTTGTTGCTACTGATCTAGTTATTCAAGAGTCAGAATAACTCTATAAGAATTTAGGTTTGAGGCTTTTTGCTTACGAGATTCTCGACCATCTACAATGATTTGATTGTATGAGGGCATGAATCTACCACAACACTAAAGTTTGAAAGGTTTTTCCTATCATAATTACATAATTGTACATATATAATTTTAATTAGATTCTTATATATTAATTTGTTATTAATAATAAGAATATTAATATATTTATACCTTTACAAATAATATAAGGTCAACTTAATTTAAAAGCATGGAACGGAAAGAGAGGTTTGAGTTTACTGTTACACACCTTGAAGGTGAAAGCAAAGGAGTGTTTTGACATTCACCATGTGAAGTCACTCTCTTACATTCATAACTTATTATGATATACTATGCACTCTATAATCTTAGAAATAAACTACTCCTTGCAAGTCGGAAATCCATTCGCATGTGACAGAAATCCACAACACATAGTTCTTCGAAATCTTAGATTTGTCAAAAGCCATTGGCAACAACTCGTTCATGTTATGTTAAATTTTGTTGTGTATTTTATAAAACTATTTTACACTTCATTTTTGAATCGTAAGAATATAACATATATATTTTTATTTTTATTAATTAAATAATTTTAAAATAGACATTAACTTTGGAAAATAATTTAGAGTTTTTATTGAAAATATTGAGTTGCTTGGAAATATTGGCTCAAGAGAGTCACCCATAAAAATATACTTGAGAACTTAGGACAACCTAACTCATGAAAATGACCTCAGGACTTGTGGAGACTTGAGCACCACACATAGCTATTAGAGCACAACCCATGGCCATATTGTATTGCCAGAGATATCAAAGTTTTATCAATCAAGTGGAAGCATCATGAAACGAATGGTTTATATTGGAAGATATATGCATTCCGTCATATATGACAGAAAAATACATTCATTCATGGACCCTAACAAAATTTTGTCAAATCTGACGAAGAGATAAAATAAATTTGAGCTTATCCACTATCCATTGACTTCATTCAATTTTTCTGTCAAATCTGACGAAGAGATAAAATGAATTTGAGCTTATCCACTATCCATTGACTTCATTCAAATGTACTGCTTAACTATTGGACAAACATCACAATTGGTGTTGTTTACCATTACAGAATTCTGCTTAAAAATTTAGGAGGTTAGAATATGAATTGATTTTTTTTAATGGTGGAATTGAATTTAGCATTTTTAAAAGCTTATTAATACTTAAAATAATCTAAAATTTTAAAAAATTATATTGAATTTTGCTATAATTTTACCAAAATTTTTATTATTTTCAACATTTTAGACTACCCTCTTATTTTCAAAATTTTAAACTACTCTCTTAAACGTATTAATTCAATCCACGTATTATCACATGCAACCCGGATGATGGTGTTGAAGACGATGATGAGAAGAGTGATCCTTGCCATGCATTCCTCCCCATTGCTTGCTTCATTACTCATCTTCCGGATCCGTGCACGACTGTAGAATGTGTTGGTCCTCTTATTTGTTTTCGAATTTGCGGAGATCCTATTCTGTGAGAGCAGGACAGATTCAAGACACGTGCGTTATTCCACTCAACGCTGATAACGAAAGCAGTACTCGTAAAGTTGATGCTATATTTCATATCGTCGGTCACAGGTGGAGCAATCACGGAGGTTGATGGGACGATGCAAATTGTGCACATACACATAAATCTGAAATTCCTGCTGTGTATTCGTTATATGCGCATTGGTATCAATCGATAGTCTCATCTATCGTAACAAAAAGAACCGCAAGAAACAAGTTGAGGGAGCCCCACTGTATGTTTTAGGAGATCGTGGTGCACGGTTTTTGTATTCTTCTTGTTTGTATTCTTCTGAACTTAAGTCAACCGCAGTAGATTTCTATTAAGTGAACTTGATTGATAGAGGGATTTTGGGTTAAATTAGATTCTCGAATAATGAACATTTTCTTCTTTTACTAAATATTTAGGAAAACTCATTAAAACTCTAATTGCTTCAACTTCAAATATACATAACCGAAAGAGAGAGCTTATACAAAAATATACAGATATATAATAACATAAGAAATTCTCAGCCAAGTATTACAATAGAGAGTCTTTCTTGGCTCTTGGCCCTTTACAAAAGCTCTCAAATCATTTCTCACACTCTACTCACTTTCTCACTTCTCACTCTCTCTAAATTCTTCCTTACACATCTCTCCTATTTATACATAAATATGAATTTACTCTATTCCATAAATTCCTCCACACAAATCTCAACTAAATTTAAATTAGATTTATTCTAGTTTTGGACTCAACAAAGTCCCTTATATGGAATTCCTACTCCCTTGTTTAATTAACCTAATCCATTCCACTCATATCTCTAATTATTAAAAGAATATAAACAATAATTATCACCTTTACATTTTTCTCTCTTAATTTAGCAAAATAATTAATAAAATAATTAAAAAACTTCACCCCCTATTTCACACAAATGAATAATAAAATTTGAACTTGATGCTCTTGCATCAGACTCCCAAGGTTGAAATTAACTATGATCGCCTGATCATGTGTTTCAGATCTTTGTCTTCCTGGATCTCATATCTTGTGCCGCAATTATCCATTTGTTGCTGTTTTTGTTTGTTGTTTTTCTCCAAGTCTCCACACTTTATGTTGCATTGCGCACTGGCTATGCTTTCACAGCCTTATGTTCTCTTTCTCTTGCCACTTCTTCTTTGTTTTATTGTCGTTGTTTGCTTCTGGGATACTTTCATCATTATCCTCCTTATCAGTTCAATTTCTATGTTCAATAGATTTTCTCCAGCATATGCAATAAAACCTGTACTCACAAAACAATTATTGAAATAAAAAACATAAGGCCTCAGTGCCTCTTTCTCCTCTGACAAAATTTCAGTATGCTTCTCTGAAATTTCTTCTTCCATCATCACATTAGTACGCTGATTTAAATCCTCCATGAGACTTTCATCTAGTCCCTCCTCTATATCATTTGTTTCAAGAACGTCTCCCTGTTCTGGTGCACAATAATGAACTTCTTCGATTTGCTGAATCATTCCTACATCCTTATCCTCTGTTTCCTGATTATTCTTTAAGACAATTTCTTTGTCTTTCTCTTTCAGCGACTCACCCTGTGTATAAATCCTCTACTTTTCCAAATTCCTTCTTTGAAGATCTAACTTTCTATATAGCTCAACAATCTCAATTGGGGTAGAACTTGGAAACTTTACATAGCTTTCCATACCTTCACTTGTTGTTGACCAATCATCAGATGACCTTTCTTCCTCTGCTTCAATATTTTGTTGAATATTTCCATGAGACCCATCTGTCTTCATTTCTTTCTGAGATCTTGCTATCTCAGCATCATTTTGAACAGATTTCAGATTTAGCTTCTTCTCCTTAACAAACTTCAAAGTTTTTTCAACATCATGTGATGTACCTGCAATCACACACAAATCATTAGTCTTAAAAACATAAGACCTTGTGGTCCCACTTGATGTTTCGGTTATCATATTCCCTTGCTGCTCTAAATCCTTCATTTGATTCAGTTCCTCTATAGATTTCTCTTCTATCATATCATTACTTTCAGAAAGTAATGGACCATATTCTGGCTCACATATTAAATCTCCCTTTACATACACATTTAAACTGAGTAACTCTTCCTTCAATTGAACATTCACTCTATTCTCCCACTATAATTGCAATCCATGCAATTTGACTTTCATTTTCATACTCCATCCATCTCTCTGGTCTATTTTACTTTTCCATAACATTTCCATCAAAAACTCAAGATGAAAATTTATCTAAGCTCTCTCTCTTTCAATCTGCTCTTGACTCATTCTCATGCCATTTGACTTGGTATCTTATTTATCCTTTCTTCTGCTATGGTCTTCTTTAGAACCTCTGCAATGAACTCTAGTAGTCATATTTTTCTCTACCTTGATGAGTTTCTCACTCATTCACCATGAGCTGTACTAAAGCCTCTGCAACAACAAGTCCTCCCTGTTGCCACTTACCTCACCAATCCTCTCTTTGGACTTGAACTTTTGGCAATCATTGGTTCTCTATTCTCTGGAACCTCTTGAGCATCCTCTCTGCTCCCTTTAGGCTTCAACTCATCTGCACTTTTTAAGAACACAAATGTCATTTTTATCCAATCTCCGTTGGAATTATTCAAGGTTCTGTTCTACACTTTTCTTTCATTTAGAAACTATTACTAGGCTCTTTGATTAATACCTTTTAAAATTCTGATCTTCTTTTGCTAAGATGTTTAACTGTTTGCAACCTATATTCAACAAATATCATATTTAAATCAAAGTTAAAAGAAAACATATCAATTTACCTTCAATATCTTTGTGTGATTTTGTTCCATCTCTCATCTGTACTTTCATGCACCATACAACTACAAATTATAAATGGTACATCATTCACATCTCTTCACCTATGTACAAATAACAAGCTATTCATTTTTTCAATTTCTTCGATGAATAATGTATAACTCGTACATCTTGTTCATCTTGAATGCCGCCACATGATGGTAAAATAAAGATTCTACAACATCAAGTAATTGTGTCTTACAATCTTAAAACACAAACCAAAAGATTTCTCCCATTGCTAACTACAAGCTTTGGTCCAAAAATGACTTAACCAAAACTATGAGAACCCACATTATGCATACTAAACCTTCTCACATAAAAATGCATGTTTCTCTTTATATCACCCAGGATTTGTGAATTCTCCCTTTCCATTCATTTAAGCAAAACTTAAATTTCTTTAAAACCACTGTGGTGATAAAACCTTATACCTCTGCATTGCAACATTTTCACTTTAATTTTGAACAACATGTTGACATATATATAAATCATCTCCGCAAAAATACTTATTTACAATTTCGATTTTGGTTAAGAAAAACCCAAAATGTCAACACATAACATGTTCATTCATACCTTTTCCCTTGACTCACAATTCCGTTGTGCCACTTCAATTCATATTTTTGATAGGCTTAAAGTCATACCCAACTCCACCTTCATACAAGTCATTAATCTGGAATAAAATATTGCATTGCTTTTGAAGCTACTGTAAATATAAATCATCGCACTGATTTAAGGCCAGGCTTATCCTTCATACAACATGTAATTGATCAATTTCTCAAACTTAGTATGCATTTCCAATAAAACATTGCATTACACATGCAATCTCCACTACCGTGTTTATTGAGTCCTCAAAGGATCGTTATGATTATGTAACACAATTGGAATCGCATGTAAAACATAGTCCATTTGTTTAAAACTGAATTTCATATCATACCACTCAAACCAAATATTAATTTTGTCCCAACCGGTACCATACCAATCTGCATTCTTGACAAAGCAGTCATAACAACTCTGCAGTTGGCTTTGTGTGTTGGTGTGATACATTACAATTGATGTATCATGATTCAATGTTGTGCACATTCAACCAATGTCACAAGACTGTTATTTAAGATTCAACCTCACCCACTATGTCTCTGCAGCGTCCCTCGGCTACTCTAACCATGCATCCTCATTGTTGCAGCATCCCTTGATTACTTCTTCACGGTGTTTATTTTCTACAGCGTTTCTTAACCATGGTGCTTCGAACCATCGTGCCTCAAGCCACCGTTTGCAGTGTCCTTAGACTGCTTCTCCACAATGATTCGAGCCTTTGTCTACATCGTCCTTCAACTACGCTCTCAAACATCACAACAATCAGCAGCACATTTATCATTCTACAGGAAAAATTAACGCAGAAAAGATGAAGCAACTCTGCTACAGCTGCGAACTGAATTTCTCAATGCACGGTTTTATGTGCGAATTGATCACGGTTATGTGTGCATTCCTTCATACCCAGCTACATTCATACCACAGTTGCATTCAATGTGAGCTCCTGCGTTCAAAATATTTAACACATATAGTATATGTATAAACATACATATAAACTGCAAACTTAAACGAAACGAAAAGTATAATATATCAATCAACTCTCTCCTAGCTCTCGTAGGAAATCATTTCCAGCTTTGATACCAAATGATGCAGAGATTCTGGGTTAAATCAGATACTCGCATATAAACAATGAACACTTCCTTCTTTTCTTAAATTCTTAAGAAAACTCATTAAAACTCCATTTGCTTCAACTTCAAATATACATAACCGAAAGAGATCTTATACAAAAATATACAGATATATAATAACATAAGAAATCCTCGGCCAAATATTAAAATGGAGAGCCTCTCCCGGCTCTTGGCCCTTTACAAAAGCTCTCAAATCATTTCTCACACTCTCCTCACTTCCTCACTTCTCACTCTCTTTGAATTATTCCTTACACAACTCTCCTATTTATACATAAATATGAATTTACTCCATTCCATAAATTCCTCCACACAAATCTCAACTAAATATAAATTAGATTTATTCTAGTTTTGGACTCAACAAAGTCCCATATATGGAATTCCTACTCCCTAGATTATCTACCTAATCCATTCCGCTCATATCCTTAATTATTAAAAGAATATATACAATAATCCTCACCTTTACATTTTTCTCTCTTAATTTAGCAAAATAATTAATAAAATAATTTAAAAACCTCACCCCCTATTTCACACAAATGAATAATAAAATTTGAGCTTGATACTCAATCGTAGATATAATAGATTTCTAGAATGAATATATATATATATATATATATATTAGTTAATCACATTTTAAGAATATTTTAGAATTTGTATTATATATATTTTTTAATTAGATTTTAAAAATATTTCAGAATTCTATTAATAAGAAAATATTTCCACTATAAAATTAAATTTGTAATCATATTTAAAAAAAAAAAAACTTACAAAGAGCTAGTGGCCACTCATAACTCAACCCATTAGAAGGAAATTGCATACCAACTATTCATTTAAATTCCCGGGCTTCAAATATTTTATATGGCCCTACCATAATTGGATAGTCTAATTTGTATCTTTTTATCACATTGGTAGTTTAAACTGTGATATTTTAGCTTGGAAAATAATGATTTTCGTGGCATGATTTTGATAAAAATTAGCTGAATTTTTGGAGTTTTTGATGTATTTCTACCATAGAAAAAGTATACACACTTCTGATTTCAATTTTTTTGATTTTTTTTTATCATATCTAGATAAAAACATTTAAACGACATCATTGCCTACTTGTTAAATAAGGGCATAATCTAACTTACATAAGAAATGCCATTTTTAAGTTTTTTAATCTATCAGATTTTAGTGCCCTAGGTTTTTCATTGTGCTGAATCAATTTACACATTAAAAAACATATTTATTAGCATAACCATATTAATAAATGTGATTGATAAACGCCAAATGGGCGTATATCAACAACATTTATAATTAGACATCAATATTTATATACATTTATATGAACTTCCATATACAATACTTCCATATGAAATGTACATTATTGTGCATATTAGTATATTTATGTATTTAAATGCAAATTAGTACATTGAGATAAATAAATGTACATTCTTGTGCATTGATGTACTTTAGTGCATATTAATGTACTTAACTATATATACATTTGAGAGTGTAAACTTCTATGATCCATATATAATTAATCATAAAGCTTCCAAAAAATCACATAATCAATAGAGAAACACCATGCGTTTGGAACTACTTAGTGTAGTTCATCATCAAGAGAATGGTGATTGTGCTGATCTAGATCTATCAGTATATATAATTAAAAAATGCAACGGTCAGGTCAAAACTTCAACTATAAATTAATGAAATTGAACGTTGATCAATTAAAATATTATAAGATATAGTCAAAATAGTTAAAAACATATATATATATATATATATATATATATATATATATATATATATATATATATATATAAACTAAACTAAAATAAATAAATAAATAAAATTATTATAAAAAATAAAAAATAAATTAGAAAATAAAAATAAAAATATATGTATATACTAAAATTAGTAAATTCATAACAAACGAGAAAAATCAAAATTAATAAAAAGAATAAAATGTTAAAAAACAAGCACACTCAAAAATATAATAATATATAAATACGAAATTAATGTAAAAGAATAATAAGAAATTATTAGAATATTTAGTCAATCTAGTTGGAAAAATAATTAAAATGAAAACCAAAATTAGTTGAAACTCAATATTAGTAGATCTGAATTTGAAGCGCTTAAATCCCTTAATCGCAACCCTGATATTGCCATTCTTAAAGCTCATAAAGGTGGCGCTATTGTAATCATGGATAAGGATGATTATAAAATGAAGATGCTAGACTATCTTTGTAACAGCGGCAACTACAGGAAGCTTTTGAAAACCCCCCTTAATAAGGTTTCTAAGATTGTGGCAACTGCTATAAAATCTAGTAGCACTATAGGTTCAATTAGTCATAAGCTTATTGAAAGAAACCCTGTCGTTCCTAGAATTTATGGTCTTCCTAAGGTTCATAAAGATAGTGTCCCCCTCAGACCAACTGTTAACACAATTGGTGGGCCCTCGTATCTCTTAGCCAAGTTTTTGGCTCGTAAACTTAAGCCTCTTGTAAGTCAGTCTGATTCTTTTGTGAAAGATTCCTTCTCTTTTGTCAAGGAATTGAAGAATGTAAAGTCTGATCCCAACAACACTATGGTTAGTTTTGATGTTGTATCACTTTATACCAACATCTCTAACAATGAGGTTGTTAAAGTGATCAAGCGTATTAAGGATCTAGACACTGCTAAATTAGTTGAGATTTGTCTTACTTCGACTTTATTTAGTTTTGATGGTGAGTTCTATGAGAAGATGTGTAGGGTTGCCATGGGTTCTCCGCTATCTCCGTGGAGTTGTTTAACAAGATGGAGGAATTACCCAGACGACCAAATTTGGCTGGAATCCTGGCAAAAAAGAAATCAAGAAATCTTACAGTAATAGTGTTTGAATCATGATTTTGATGGTGGAAATGGATTAAGCACCATCAAAACCTCTAGGGCACCCAAAATATTAAAGTTTGATAGTTATAATGTGGATTTACAAAAATTCCTGCCAGATTTTATTAAAATCTTACCAGAATTTCCATGATTTTCAGGGCGAAAAAACAGTCTAGTTAGACTACGGCTTTATATGCTATTATATTTTTTGAGTGTGCTTGTTTTTTTAACTTTTTCTCTTTTGATTTTTCTTATTTGTTATGAATTTACTAATTTTAGTATATATATATATATAATTAAAAAATAAAAATAAAACACTATAATAAAATAAAATAAATAAAAATATTATAATATTTTTATTTATTTTATTTTATTATAGTGTTTTATTTTTATTTTATATATATATATATATATATATATATATATATATATATATATATATATATATATATATATATATAAACTATTTTGAATATATCTTATAATATTTTAATTGATCAACGTTTAATTTCATTAATTTATAGTTGAAGTTTTGACCTCACCATTGCATTTCTGAATTATATATACTGATGGATCTAGATCAGCATAATCACCATTCTCCTGATGATGAACTACACTAAGTAGTTCGAAACACGTCATGTTTTTCTATTGATTATGTGATTTTTTGGAAGATTTATGATTAATTATATATACATTATTGTTATGCACACTAATGTATATTAATTAAACTAAATTGATGCATAGTAATGTATATTAACGTATATTAATGCATTACCAATACCACATTAAAAATATTAGTGTGGTTGATATAGCCAAAGGCTTCATTAAAAACCCCAGGGATTATATTCCCTTGCATTTTTAGTATTAATAACTTGCATTTATAATTTCTTCGATTTTAGTACTAATTCCTTGGGTTTATAATCCCTTGGGTTAAAATTATTCCCTTGGGTTTATAATCCCTTCGGGATTTGGTATTGCGCCCTAGAAATATGAACCCTTAGATTAATAGACCCGATGGATTGATAAAATAAACCCAAGGGAATACAAACCCTAGGGTGACTAGTATTAGTCCCTTGCATTTATTATCCCTTGGGTTAGTATGGGTGACCATGGTTGACCATGGTTGATTTCCATATTGAGATAATCTTTGTCACAAGGCAACATTGAACCATGGTTGACCTGCTTGATTTTCATATCGAAACAATATTTGTCACAATGCGACAGTTTACCATGGTTCACCATGGTTCATATTGAGACAATCCTTCTCACAATGCAATGTTGAATTGTGGTTTACCATGCTTAACAATGATTGATTTTCATAACAAGACAATTTTTGTCACAATGCGATATTTGACCATGGTTGACCATGATTGACCATGGATGACCATGTTTGATTTTATAAAATATGGTTGTCCATGATTGACCATGGTTGACCATGATTATCATATTGATACATTCTTTGTAATAACGTGACGTTGGACCATGGCTAAGACAATGATTGATTTTCATATTGAAACAAACTTTGTCACAATGTGATGTTGGTCCATGGTCAACCATGATCAACCATCGTTGTCAATGATTGATTTTATAAAACATGGTTGACCATGATTATCTTATTGAGACAATCCTTGTCAAAATGTGATGTTAGACCATGGTTGAGACAACAATTGATTTTTATTTTGAGACAGTCGCTGTCACAATATGGCATTTGACCATGGTTGACCATGACTGAGTTTATAAAACATGGTTGACCATGTTTGATATTATAAACCTAAGGGAATAATATTAAACCCTAGGAATATGAAAACTTAGATTAATAAATTGAGGGGATTAATGAATCCAAGAGATAACAATTATAAACCCAAGGTATATAAACCCTAAGATAAACCATTGCCTACTAAAATAAAAACATAATTTAACTTACAAATAGAATAATCTTTTTAAATTTTTTAATCTATCAAATTTTAATACCTTGAAATTTTTGAGGACAGTGAATCAATTTATAAATTTAAAATTATAATTTAAAAAAATATATATATTTTTCCAAATTCTAATAAAAAAATATAGTTTATTTATAACTTAGAATAAGCCCTTAAAAAATACCTATTTATCTCCCATTTTCCTTTGGAATACCTCGATTACGATGAGACCATGAGGTAAGAAAAAACCGCTCAATTCATAATACGTATACTACAAAATACAATGAACAAATCAAATTTTGGACGATTCTCATTTTCCATTTAATACCTTCGCATGAATTCCATTCCGAGTTGTCAACGCTATGCATCAATCTATGAACAGGTGTCCCTATAATATTATTTGCCGGAGGGATTATCGAACAAACATTTGTAAAGAGAAGCTTAAAGAAATATAATAAAGAGATACATAATAATATAAAATTTTATTTATTGGAAAATATTTTTTTAAACAAAATTTTGTAGGATTTGTATTAAAATTATTTTAAAGAACCAGAAAGAATCAACTCAGATAGTATCTGAAGCCTCTCTATATCAATGAATTCAATGGCATGAAAATTTAGCTATCGTATACGGTGAAGGCAGTAGGCAACCGAGGACTTGGCAGTGATTAGAATTCTCCAAGACACTGAAATGGGCTATGATGAAGTTTCTTCTTTTGTCTGTTCCGTTTTCGTTTTTCCAAATTTGGTGGTATTTCTTCCAACCCTCCTTTTACCACTCTATTTTCCACTTTAGCCCTTCTCATACGACAGATTATGCGCTCACATAACTGTGAGAAATCGGACCGCTAAAAAGATCTTTGCACAGCCAGGAGTGACGTTCATGGCATGGGGAAAACGGCACAGATGGCAAGGGCCGACCTTTGTTAATTCATTTATTTATGTTTTTCCATGCATTTTCAGCTTTCTTCACCTCCAATAAATCAAAAAACAATAGAAATGCACATTAGCAGGCATACCAAGTTGCGGTAGCATAAAAATTCAAATGGAAACCGGGATTATTTTTTTATTGTGTATTCACAAATTATTGAAATTATTGTTATAATTAGCCAGCTTAACACAAGCCCACGAATCAGTGAATACACAAACATGTTCCAATTGAGAGGTACCTCGAAACTAAATTAAAATAGTGGGTCCGAGCTCAGAATCAATTTAAAACAATGATACAATAAATATATGTACCAGCTACTTCAAAGGATAACAGGGATTATATATATATATATATATATATATATATATATATATATATATATATATATATATAGCATTAGTGGAACTTTCAACGGTTCACATCTAGTGGAATCTCTTAACCTTAAAGGAGGAGGGCCAATTGGATTTCAAGAGCGGAGTCCTAGGAGTCTTTATTGCTTGGGACAAGTGGGTTAGACATGAACTATGCAATGGGACATGTAGTGTTATCGTATACTTTTATACAACTTACATGGTGAAGGTCTTGCTGCATGAATAGCTTACGTAGGAAAGTGGTTTGACAAAACTTTGAATTGTAAATATCCACCAAGCACAAATACTTTATCTACCATGCAACTACTATTTTAAAGTTGCTTATATTTCAAATTTGGTTTTATAATAGCTAAATGTGTAATTTGTGAAGCCCTCAACGATAACCATAATGTTTAGATATTAGATGTTGATATTGGGGAGGGAAGATAGTACATAAGGCTCATAAATGCCCTTAAAGAAAGGCTTTGGTGATCCCTTACATGGCTCATAATTGGAGTAAATGATTTTGAAATTGTCAAATGGATTGTAGGAAGACTAAATATTGTAGAAATGTGGTTTGAACAATATTCTTGGCATTTAACAATTTATATTGATTATGAAAAGGTTGTAGTTGCTTAACTATGGATGCTCAAAATAAATCCAAGTGAAGATTTAACTATCAACATTTTGTTCCAACTCTAACACATGTCCTATCAAAGTGTGTGTAGGTAACCCCATGTGGACAACTTCTAAGGATGGTGCAACCTCTCAACCTAATGTGGTGTGAATATTGAGAGAGAGCATCATAATAATATCTTTGACAAAATATGGTGTGTTGTAGGTGCCTTAAAGAGTTTATTCTTGTTAAAAAGAAAAAAGAAAAAAATAGATCAAATATTTCCTTGAAAACCCCAATACTAATGTGATCCATGAAGCAGATGATTGGAGTGCATATCCTTGACCTCACTAACATTGAAAGCAACATGCTTGGCTACAAAATAGGCTTATGCACAAGATTGTGATGAGATATGGCACTTTCATAACAATAACCGTGTACAGGAACAACGATTAGTAAGGTTGCAGCGGATTGAATACACGTAATGAATTGACAACAAAGTTAGCAACTACAAGAGGTGACCATATAATGGTGGCTATTGTAAATAAATGTTGAAAGGAACCTAAATAACACGTGTGGCAACAGAGCAAGTCTAATAGGTTGTAATAGTTTTATACCGAGTATCTAATGGTCTATGACAAACTTGACACACATAGGTAACGAGTTGATGACATGTTAAATATAGGTTGAGACAGGTGTTGTAACAGGATCACATCTAGGTTTTACTACATGTATACAAGAAACATAACCATATGTAGGAGGTGTAATAATAACATAGATGGTATAATAACTTTTCTACATGTATATTACATGTTATATGATAGGTTGTTACAGGTAAGTGACAAGCATATTACATGTTATAATAGGATGTCACATGTAAGTGATAGCATTATAACACACACAATTGGTTACTACAAATGGATTGGTCAAATGTAGGTGACAAATTACTATAGTTTCTATAACAAGGTATACCCAGGATACCACAGGTTAGTGATAGATTAATGATAGGTAATCACAAGTTTTTCCATAGGTAGGTGACAATATCATTATAGGTTACAACACAGGAATTGGTGAGCAAAGGTGATAGATATTCTACAGGTTTAGTACAATTTTATGACTAGTTTATTACAAGGTGATAATAGGTTGTAGCAAGTCTACAACTGGTCTTTTGACAACTCTTGTATACAAGTTGTAATATGTCTTATGATAGGTTTTTGGGTCTTATGACAGTTCATCTATCAGGTCTTGAGAGGTATACGACATGGATGTCACTACACCATACTAGGTGTCATGGTAGGACTAATGACAAGTTATGATGGGTCATAACAGGAGTAATGATAGGAATAATTGGTTATTTTTTATGATAATTTATGTGTGGAAATTATAGGCATGATAACAGGAATAGAAAGATTTTTTCCAGGATGTAGAAACTTGTAATAGGTGTGATACAACTCGACAGGGTAGATTGTTATACAAATTTAAACATAGCGGCAAGAAGGATGAAAACCATAAATGCAAGTATAATAGCAAAAGATATATGTTTGTTTGCAAGAATTGCATGCAAGACCATGCTTCTGATTGAAACACTTGGTTATTTGCAATGGTTATGGCAATCTACGTTACATGATAACTTTATTGAAGAATAGCAATTCGGATTTTCCTCAGTATTAACAAAACTTCGCTGACGTTTCGAATCTCAATGGGGATCCATCTTCAGGACAGATGTGAATGAGAGCTTGAGAGGAGAACATACCAAGATAAATAGTGAAAGAAAAACCTACAAAGACTAAGAGAGTCGACCATTCAATTAATCTGGCATTCATTTTATTAATTAAAATAAAATAATATAATGTTATTAGTATGTCCTAATTAATTAATGATTAATATTATTAATATTTATTCCTAAATCACTATTAATAATGATTATACTCACATATTAATAATAATCATTAATAATTTTATTTTAATAATAATAATTAATCATTTTATAAAAAGTTTTACCATACTAATAATAAAATATTTTTAATAATAATAATAATAGTTATTATTATTATTATTAGAATTTTTGAGTTCTACGAATTTAATTTTAATTGTTTTATTTTTTTATTTTTATTTTTAATTTTAAAACAATAATTGTATAATTAATTGTTTATTCTATATTTATTATTTCAAATTAATATTTCAAATATTTTCATGCATCTAAATTTTTTAATAGTGATTATAGATTAATAATTTTTAATTAATATTAATAATTATATAACTATGTTATTAATGAATTTTTATAAACTAATAAATATTACTTATATTATTTACACTATTTATGAAATTTGATTTTTTTTTCTTTTTTCGAACAAGATTGATTGTATTATATTTCTAAAAATAAGGTGAGGAGATGAGCTTCTCCATTACAAAATTCCCCAAGTTTGATACAGAAAGAGATCTGCTTGGGGGCTATTTCATGAGATGTGCTGCTTGAGTTGCATTTTTGTATCCATCTTTTAGATCTGGACACAGTTACATTAGAGTTGTATTGTTTGAAAAACTGAGATAATAACAGAATACACTTAACTTTCATAATAAACTATGTATACTACTGCAATTTTATAATAGGATTCAAGGCTATTTGTTAACAGTATTCTCACTTCATCTATGCCTACTCCCCTATTCCATTGACGTGGAGCCTTGCTCTGATTTCTTGCTCATCGCTTCCTTGATGAAATGCAGTGATTCCTTCAAATGGCTGCAACTGTTCTTGAGTGTTATTATTTCTTCATTGCATGTCTTCCATTGTGATCGCATGTAAGCCATCTCTGCTTTGGATTTTTCCTTGTCTTGCTCGATCTGGTTCTTGATATTTTCGATTACAATTCGATGATATTTGCATAATGCACAAGGGTGTGATCTATCTTACAAAGGGTCCATTTGTAGCTTTTTGTTGTTGATGATGCATGCTTTAGATGCTTCCTCTGTTGCTAGTGATGCTCTCTGATGTGTAGTGCTTATACTGCCTGCAATATCCTTGGTATTTGTTGTTGCTTCCCTGCTGTTCAAATACTTGTCAGATTGCGTTCTTAAGACAAGCTGTGTTTTTGCTAGAATGGAAGGGAGAGGCCAGCTCACATTTGAGAAAAGCGAGGAAGGCATAAAGCACGAGGATATGAATTTATTAAGAAAAATAGGGATAAGGTAGAGGGGAGAGATAAGGGGAGCGATGTGTGGATGCATGGGCCAACAACAGCTCAAGAAAAGCCATGGGATAAGAGAGGAAAGTGCATCTCTGAGGGTAAGGATCCCATGCAGATGCAAAGGCAAAAAAGAGAGTGAAGATACTAATTGGGGGACTCGAATTTATAATTACACAGGAAGGAGAAAGAGTGTTGGGAGTTCACGGGAGGTAGCATGCCATGAGATTTGGAAGTACTGTGGTTAGATATTTTGGGAATATTGCAGAGATTGGAAGTGACTTCATTTATGACTGAGTGCTTGGTTATTGGATCAAGAGGGATTTTGGTGTTATTATTGGATTTCTGATTTGCGCTGATTTGATTGTATTTGTCCATCATAGAGGAGGAGAGGGAATCATGGGATAGGAATTTGAGTTGTGGTTTCACCAATTTTTTCTTGTCCAACACTTCGTTGGACTCCTTCATTAGCTTGCTCATCCGCCTGCTTATTATTCTTCCTCAGAATGTGATAATACTCAATGTGGCCAATGTGATTTGATATTTTTTGTGCTTTGCTCATAATTTGATTTAGGCCTGCATTTTTTGGGAGGGAATGCATTTTTTGGGAGGGATTTGCTTACCATTGCCTTGATAATGAGAGATGAGTCTCCAAAGATGATGAATTCTTTGATATTTTTTTCCTTTAAAATTTTGAGGCCTAACAGAAGTCCATAGGCCTCTGCTTTATTATTCATCATCTGGCCTAGCCCCCAGTTGTAAAGTATCTGACTGGAGTTATATTTTAGAATTATTATTCCTCCACTACCTGCTTTGCCTTGGTTATTTTTTGATGCTCCATAAAAAAAGGACAATCTTTATTTAGAGCATTTACCCAGGCTTGGAACTCTTCTTCAATCTTCCTAATTTTCCAATTCTGATGCATCTTTATGTTTTTTATTTGAGGGACCTGTTTGATCTTGCTGGCTGCGAAACTGGTCCAGTTCCTTTCCTCTTCTTGGAGTTGGCTCAGATTTATTCCTTTGACCCCTTTTGCTATGAGGAACTCCACCATCAATCCCCAAGTTTTTGATATTATTGTGCTTACTGTTGGGACTTTGTCTTTGAAAATTGTCCCATTTCTTGCTAGCCATAATTGTCAACAAAGAAAGGAGGGGAGGTTATTCCATAGACGTTGCACTGTTTGTTTGTTTTTGAGCGAGTGTGGGCAATTTCTTTTCCACCTGCTAATAAAATGATTTATGGGGAGGTTATAATTCATATTCGCTTCTATGGGTGTCACCATCGCCTCCCGACATTTTCTTGAGAAGGGGCACTCTAGAAATAAATGTTGGATTGTTTCTTCAGCCTCTCTGCATAGTGGACATTGAGACAGACCACATATTCCTCTCCTCTTTAGGTTATCTGCAGTTAGTGATTTGTTGTGAAGTAAAATCCACAAGAAGATTTTTATTTTTGGAAGCGATTCAACCTTCCATGCTAATCTCCAGTATTTCCAATCTTGTTGATTTTGATTCTCATGAAGTTTTTGGTATCCTGTCCTAACTTTATAATCTCCTCCTGTTGGTTCCCATATGTGGACATCCTTAGTGTTTTTTTCGATCAGGGCTGCTCCTACCAGGAGAGTTATCAAATGATTCCATTGCTCTGTGAGGTGGTGTGGAAGGTTGGGTTTGGTCCATTGCTTCCAATCTCCATCCTTCTCCCATTTGGAAATATCTTTTAACTTATGAATACCTTCCCTTGTCATCCATTCTTTTAATTCTTTCAGACCTAGGTTATTTACCAAGGGGAGATGTCGCATAATGTTGTCTTCCCAAATGTTTATTTGTTCCCTGTTTCCCGATCTCATTGTGATATATTCCTTGATAAATTCAGTTGCATTAGAGATTGCTTTCCATATCTGGGTACATGGCCTTGTCAAGGGGGTCTTATCCAAAATCAAGGTTCTTAGCCCATTGAGATATTTAGCCTCAAGGGCAGCTTTCCACCATGACTTTTCCCCTGTTAGGAAGCTCCATGTTATTTTTATCCATAGTGCTGTGTTCATTAGTCCTGGGAGTTTTATGGAGAGACCCCCATTTTTATAGGAGGCTGTCATTTGTTTCCAATTTATCAAACTGAATTTTTTCCTTTTCCTTTTGCCTCCCTACCAGAGGAATATTCTAATTATTAATTCTATTTGTTTATGGATGCTTGCAGGGGCCGAAATGAGAGAAAATTGGTATAAGGGCAGAGATGCCAAAATTGACTTTATGAGCATGATTCTACCAGCTTGGTTTAACCAGAGCATACCCTAATTTTGTATTTTCACTTTCACTTTTTCTGCAAACTTACTCCATATTTTTTTCTTCATGTTTTTCTTGCTTATTGGTAGCCCAAGGTATTGAAAATGATCTGAGTTGTTTTGGAAGGGAATATTTAGAATTTGAGACATTCTCTGCAAGGTTCTTATGTGAGTATTCCAGTTGTACAAACAACTTTTTCCATTATTAACCATGCCTCCGGATACCTCCATAAAGCTATCCAAGATAGCTTTGAAACTTCTTACAACGATGCATGAGGCTCCACACAGGAGAAGAGTATCATCCGCAA
The DNA here is from genome assembly GCA_034641835.2 of Pinus albicaulis. NCBI lineage: Eukaryota > Viridiplantae > Streptophyta > Pinopsida > Pinales > Pinaceae > Pinus > Pinus albicaulis. Next base: position 1,294,366,013 of record CM076575.1, read on the forward strand.
ACAGAGAAAGATTTATTCTCTTGGTTCCACTGCTGATAGAGAGGCCGGTTAGGGTGGAGTTTCTTCTGCATTGTTCCAGATTTCGACTGAGAGAATCTGCCATTATGATGTAGAGGAAAGGAGACAGAAGGTAGCCCTGTCTTAGTCCCCTTGAGCTTTGGAAAAATTTACGAGGCCTACCATTTACAAGAGGAGCTATCAAAGGGCCCACTGTACAAGCTTGTATTAAGTCAACAAATTCATCTGAGAAGCCAAAAGTATTTAGAATAGATGCAAGGAAGGTCAATTAACTCTGTCAAAGGAATTTTCCATGTCCATTTTTAGGATGAATCCTTTTTCATTATTGGTGAAGCTAGTATGGATGACTTCTTGGACTAGGATGATGTTGTCCACGATATGCCTATTGGGAACAAAACCACCTTGGTTTTCAGTGATTAAGGAGGGTAGGAGGGGTTTCAACCTACCAGCTATGATTTTGGAGATTATTTTGTATGAATTATTATAGAGGGATATGGGCCTAAAGCGGTTGAGAGAGGAGGGGGGAGGATCTTTGGGAATTAAAGCCAGAAAGGTTGAGTTGGTGAACCCTCCAATATTCCTTTTTCTCATTACATATCTTATCATTTTTAGTAGATCCTTTTTGATGAGATACCAAAAGGTACGATAGAAGGCTACGGGAAAACCATTCGGTCCCGGAGCCTTTATCCGATTGCAAAGCCCAGACAACTACCTTTACTTCTTCTTCTGTCACTTCCTTAGTGAGAGAGGTATTGTTGCCACTGTCAATGACCCTTGGGATATGTCTCAAGAACTCTTCAGGATTTGTATGGCTATTTGGAGCTGTGAGAAGATTTTTGAAATGATTGAAAGCCTCATTTTTTATTTCTTCATGTCCTTTTAACTCTTGGCCCTCTCCTCCTATACTTTTTTCAATGTTGTTCTTTATCATTCTTGTTTTTGCTGAGTTGTGGAAGAAGGAGGTGTTCTTGTCTCCAGCTTGCATCCATATCAGTCTGGATTTGAGCCTCCAAGTTTCTTCTTCTTGTCTGTTGTTTCTGTAGATTTTCCATTGCACTTATTTTATTCTTACTTATTTCTCTATGGTAATGTCACTGCTTTCCAGCTCCTCTTGAATTGTTTTTAGCTCATTGTTTAGATCCTCTTTCTCTTTATGTGGCTCCTTATATCTGTTTTTTTCCCAATATTTTAGGCTTACTTTTGTTTCTTTTATTTTTGTTTCCTATATAAAAGTTGGTGATCCATTGATTTTTTTCTTCCATACACTTTCCACTTCTTTTTGGGCTTCTTTATTGCCACCCCATAGCTGATTATATCTAAAAGGTAGTGGTCCATAATTTTCATCCATGCCAAGTTCCATTAAAACTGGTTTATGATCAGATGCTATTGAGGGAATAATTCTAGAGGCTGCTATGCTATAGTTTACTATCATCTTATCTCGAATGAGGATATGATCTAACCTTTCCTTGATGTTTTCCTTACCTATTCTTCTATTATCCCAGGTATATTTACCATTTTTTGGGGGGATGTCAAGAAGGTTGCACTGTTCCATTATTTCTTCTAATCTTTCTCTGCTTGGATGCGACAAAAAATTCCCTCCTCTTTTTTCTTCAGCTTTGAGGATGAGATTTAGATCTCCCCCAACAATGAGGTTATCTTCACGGTCTTCCCCAATTTTGTCTTGTAAATTTTGCCAGCAGTTTTCCTTGTCCTTGCAGTGGTTAGGGGAGTATATGTTGTAGATGTTGGCTTTCCTGCCAATTTCAACATTTTCCAATTTTATGTTATCCAGTGTTCTTTTTTTGTGTGTTGATGTAGTTTCCATTTTCATTTTTTCCATATAGTGCTTATCCCTCCTAATGCTCCAATAGTAGATATTACTTGCCCTTCATAGATTCTAGATTTTTCTATGATCGTGTCAACTTCTTGAGTGCTGAGTTTTGTCTCTTGAATTAAGAGGATGTCAGGTTTTTCAAATTTGATCAGATATTTTAAAAAGTTGATTTTGGAGGGATGACCCAACCCTCTACAATTCCAAGAGACAACTATCATTCTTTACTATTATGGGTGACTGTGGGACCCTTCCCTTTATTTCCTTACTGCACTTTTTCTTTGTTCTTTGGTCCTTTTTCTAGAAATTTCTCCAGCCCCTGTTGTGTTCCCAATGAGATATCTTTGGTTGCTTCTTCATCCCTAATTTATTTCTTTGATCTCCTTCCGAATTTCTTAGTGTTCTCAGTATTTTGAGGGGTTTCTTTAGTTTGATTTCTTGTGAGGATTCGGTCCAGGATTTGGGGAAGAGGTTTGTTCGTCTGATGAGGGGATCTTGGAGAGGAAGGAGAGGGAGAGGTGAGGGTAATGGGTTTGGGGGAGGAAGTGGAGGTCGGGATCTCTAATGAAATGAGGGCAGTTGAGAGGATTTCAAATGGGTTTGTTCCAAAAAGGGAGGATGGGAGGGAGGTGGTTGTTTGAGAAGGGGGAGGAGATCTAGGTGGAGGAGGGGGTTGAGGAGATGAATGGGGTTTTGAGGTTGTCTTCCTCTTTTTTACTTGTTCCCATTTTGGTTTTGAGGTTTCTTTTGCATTTTTTCCAGGTTCTTCTCTTTTACTACATCTGTTGGTGAAATGACCATATTCATGACATACCTTGAATTTGAAGGGGATTTTCTTGTAGTCCAACTGTTGAATGTGGATCCATTTTTCCACCTTGATCTTGACAGCTTCTGGGAGGCCCTTTCCTAGATCCACCTCAACGCAGATTCTTACGCATGCCTGCATGTTGTCTTTGGGTTCACTTCTATCAATGTATTTTCCAACTCCATTTCTATTGCACGAACCGAGTCATCGCCCCAGCAGTGGAGAGGGAGGTGTGACAATCTGACCCATACTTGTACAGCATTAGGGACATCCAGTTTTGGATCAAAATCTAGAGTCCATCAATTAAGATACAGACCCCTGGTGTCCATGAAGTAAGAGCCGCTTCGAAAGATGAGATCTTGATCACTTTTGGTCTCGAAGTGAAATGTACAATATCCCCTGCCATATAATCATATGGCGATTTTTCCTTGTGTGAACTGAAACTAGTTCCTTTCCACCCATTTCTGCACTCTTTTGGGGGAAGGCCACAATCTTGTGAATTGACCCACCAGTCCTTTTTCTGCAAGAGATATCGTGACTTTCCTTGGCATAGATGGAGGTAAATATATCTCTAGTATGGATTCCAATTTTTTTACTAATTTTGTAGCAGTTGGTCTGGTTTGCTGGGGTCCCAAGAAGATGATTAGAGAGGTGAAGGCAGCTGAAGAATCATCTAGCTGTGATCCATTCGAATTTGTAGCAACGGTAGAAGGAGAAGGCGGCCTCGAATATCGCTTTGGAGTAGCCATGAGATCTGCACAGCGTTGGCAGGGATGCATTTGGCTCAACGATAGCTAGGGCACATAGCGCAACAACAAAAAAAAATTCTTTTTGCATCGAAATTTGATTTTAATTTTAAATTAATTTAATTATAATTTAAAATTATTTATTAATAGTAACTATTAATTAATTATTAATAATAACTATTAAAATTAATAAATTAAAAATAACTATTAATTAATTAATTGATAAATTTTAATAAATAAATATCAAATAATTGCTAATTATTATCCAATAATAAATATTGGATAACAATTAATAATTAATTTTATTGATAATTATTTATAAATGAAATTTAGGTTAAGGTAGTAATGGCAGAAGTGTCCTCAGACACATAATTTTATTAATAGGAAAATAAATTACATGAGAAATTTGCAAGAGTTTACAACCATAGACTCCAACACACTTGCAATTAGGAAAATGAGCTATATATAAGCTACATTTCCTAACCTATTTTAGTTATGGATCACTTATTAAAATAAAAAGTGTCCATTTACAATAAATATCCTCCTAACAAATCTACTAATTTTTTTCCTATATCAGAGCCTAAGATACAACACTTTTCTAGAGTTATATCTTTTGTAACAATATTCTATTCTAAGTGTCTTGAATATTAATTTAAATATTCTAATTTAATAAATACTTTATCCTATCTTTAAACTATGATATTTGGATCATCTAAAAATCCCCCTATGATCCAAAGACACATTACAACATATACCAAGTTCATCCGTAAACTTAGTAAATTTTATCCTACCAGGTGGTTTGGTGAAGATATCGGAGATCTGATCTTCTGAAGGACAATAATTATGCTTGATGACATCCTTTGCAATGAGTGATCTGATATGATGATACTTGGTGTCTACATGCCTTGTATTTGAATGAAAAACTGGGTTCTTGGCAGCTTTATGGCTGATTGGTTGTCGATGCATAATGATGTAGCTTCTGCTTGAGGAATTCCCAATTCTTGTAAAACTCTACGCAACCAAAAAATTTCACACACTGCTTCCCAAGATGATATGTATTCGACTTTTGCTAAAGAAGTGGCCGCTGTAGCTTGCTTCTTGCAACTCCAAGACACTGCAGTTGAAACACTGTTACCGATGAAATAGGTAACCTGACCTCAAAACGGGAACTCTAGCCCAAAAACACTCAAAAAACATGAAAAAACACCCCAAAAACAAAAAAAGTGTATTCCAAAACGCAATTGTTTTTTTTTGAAGGTCAAATTTCAACATTTTATAAAATTATGCTAAAAACAAAATTGTTTCTTGAAAAAAGGATTAAAAAAACACCCTCAAAACAAAACGAGTTGATGCTGGAATAACAAAAAAAAAATTGTGTCATATTTTTGACATTTTTAAAAATAGAAATAACATTTTTTAATTTTTTAAATTCAAACATTAAAAGAAAACCAAGAATTTAAGAAAAAAATAAATTTAAAAAATAAAAACATTTTAAAGCTTAAAATTTAAAAATATATAGGAATAAAAAAATAAAAATAAAAACAAAATAAAAATTTTAATTCAAACATTAAAAAAACCTAAAATTTAAGAAAAAAAATAAAAAATAAAAATTAAAAATTTAAAGATTAAAATTTCAAAATATATAGAAGTAAAAAAATAAAAATAAAAACAAAACAAAATATTAAAAAAAGAAGAAGAGAGAAATTATAAAAATAAAATATAGAAATTAAAATTAAAAAAGAAAAAGAAAATGTTACTTAGAAAAAAAAATAAATTAAAGAAATATATTAAATTTTAATTAAAAAAAAAAAATTAAGTTAAAAGTAAAAAAAGAAAAATTAATTAAAAATGAAAAATGAAAAATAAAATACAATAAAAATATTAAATTCAAAAAAATATATATTAAAAAAACAAATAAATTAAATTTAAATTATAAAAAATAAAATATATATATATATATATATATATATATATATATATATATATATATATATATATATATGAACTTAAATTCAAAATATATATATATTAGATTTTATTAAATTTAAAAAAAGAAGTTAATATTAAAATAACAAATTAAATTTTAAAAAAAATATTAAATTTTAATAAATAAATGAATAAACAAATAAATTTTGAAATAAAAAATAAAATTTAAATATAAAGAAAAAAAGGGATTGTTAAAATAAAAAGTTAAAAAACTTAAAAAATCAATTAAAAATAAAAAATTGAAAAAAATAAATTAAAAAAAATATATTAAATAAAAAACAAATTAATTTGAAAATATTAAGTTTAATTAAAAAAAAATATATAATTTTAAATACACAAGTTTAATTGAAATAAAAAATATACAAAAATTTTATGTAATTAAAAAAATAATAATTAAAAAATAAAAAATAAAAAATAAAATATTAAATTCAAATAAATAAATAAAAAATACAAAATTTAATAAATTTTAAAAAATTAGATGAAAAAACTAAACATAAAATTTAATAATAAAAAAAAAAAATATGAAATTTAAAAAAAAAAAAATCAATTAAATAAAAAAATACAAAATTTAATAAAAAATATTAACAAAATTTAGAAAAAAAAAAAAAATAGAAACAAAAAAATGGATAAAATTCAATTAAAAGAAAAAGAAAACAAATTAAATTTCAAATATAAAAATTAAATTTAAAAAAAAGAATTTTAAATTTTTGAATTTAAAAAATAAATAAATAAAAATTCAAATTAAAAAAATAAAACTAAAATTTTTTGATTGTAGGATGGGCTGTCGGGCGAGTGTCGTTGCTGGGCGTGCGAGGGCCGTATGCGCTCTCGCTCGCTGGGCGGCCACTGCCGCCACCCGGGCGGAGTCCACCGCGACGCCAACACGATCATTTTTTTTTTTTTTTTTTAAATTTAGTTCTTGAGATATATATATATATATATATATATATATATATATATATATATATATATATATATATATATATATTTAAATTTTTCTTAAAATTTTTAATATTTTTTAATTCGTAACATATTTTTTATTTTATTTTGTTTTTAAATTTTGTTTTTTTTTTTTTTTAATTTGATTTTTTTCTTTTTTGTTTTTAATTTTTTAATATATATATTTTTAATTTATTTATTTAATTTATTTATTTTTTTTTAATTTCAAAAAATTAAAAATTATTTTTTTTAATTCAAATTTTTTATTTTAAATTTAATTTTTTTTAATTTTTTTTTTGTTTTTTTTTTAATTTTGTTTTGAAATTTAATATTTTAGATTAATTATTTTTTTAAATTTAAAAATTATTTATTAAATTTATTAAATTTTAATTATTTTTTTTTTTTTTTTAATCTTTTAGTTTATTTAGTTTTTCATTTTTAAAATTTATAAATTGTTTCATTTAAAAAAAAACGGTAAATTTATGGATATTTGTTTTTTAATTATTTGCATGTGGTTTTTGTCATTTTTTTGTTTTTTAATGATAGTTTTTTATTATTTTAATTTTCATTTTCAATTTTCAATTTTGTTTTTTTTTGTTAATTTTAAAATTTGTATTTTTTTTTTTCTTACTATTATTATTTTTTTAATATAAATTTTTAAATTTAATTTTTGCTTTTTTGTATTTTATTTTTTTTATCTAAATTTTAATTTTGTAATTTTAATTATTTTTAAATTTTCTATTTAATTTTTTTTTTTTAATTATATGGTGTTTTTTAATAACTTAGAAAAAAATGTTTTTGATGTTTTTATTTATTTATTTTTGTTTAAATTTTTTATTTTTAGGAGTTAATTTTGTTTTTTTTTTTTAACTTTTTTATTGGTTTATATATATATATATATATATATATACCTAAGTTTTTTGTTTTATTACCAACATGAAAATCACCACTCTAAAAAAAAAAGGTTGATGTTGCATCAATACGTTTCAAAATTAGCATGAAAATCACTAACATTTTAAAAACAAATATTCATACTTCATAAATAAAAATATTAGAGTGTCAAAAATGTGCACAAAAAAAAGGGGGTGATTCTGCATCACCACTTTTCAAAATTGGGTGCTTTTTATGCTACCAAAAAAAAGTAGGTAATAGTGCGGTTACCTATTTCATCGATAACAGTGTTTTGACCCCATGTTCATTAAATAACCCAAGGTTGATGCTCTATAATCAATAGTGCCAGCAAATTCGACATCTGAAAATCCACCAAGTACAAAGTTTTTAGTCTTTTTGTAAAGAAGACCAAAATATTTTGTTCCTTGGATATAATGAAGAACTATTTTGGTTGCATTCCAGTGGCTGTCTCGTGGTTCCTGCATAAAGAATGAAATAATACTGAGGGCACAAGAAAGATCCAGTCGAGTGGTTTTTAGATAAATTAGGTTTTCAATCAACTATTTATAAGAAGTGCTATCCACCATTCCCCCCCTTCAAATTTTGAAAGTTTCAAGTTTTGTTTCATGGGGGTAAGAACAGGCTTGTAATACTGCATTCCAAATCGCTGAAGAACTTTTGTTTCATACTTACTCTGAGAAATGAAGATATGATGTGGACGTTGGAATAATTCAACTCCAAGATAGTAGTGAAGTAGTCCCAAATCTTTCATCTTAAAACTTGTAATAACTCCTTTTTCACCTGTGCAATATGATCATCATTGTTGCCAGTGATGATCAAATCATATACATACATAATAAGAATTAGCAGTTTTTAACCTTGTTGGCATACATGAAAGGTATCATTAGATTGAATTCATTAAAAGCCAACTTTCTGAAGGTATTCATCCATTTTGGCATACAAAGCTTGTGGAGCTTGTTTTAATCCATATAAATCCTTTATCAGTTTGCAGACTTTATGTTCCTTTCCTTCAATTTCAAAACCTGGCAGTTGTGTCATATACACTTCTTCCTATAAATCTCCATTGAGGAAAGTACTTTTTACATCCATCTGTTGAACATTCCATCCTTTCTGGGCTACTAATGCAAGTGTTAATCGAATGGTGTTCCATTTAGCCATAGGAGAATTTTTTTCCTCATAATCAATCCCTTCCTAATGCGCAAAACCCCTAGCAACAAGTCTTGGTTTATACTTTTCGATATCTCCATTTTTCTTGTACTTAATTAGGTAAACCCATTTTCATTCGATGGGTTTAACATTTTGAGGAAAATCAACAAGTTTCCAAGTGTTGATTTCAAGAACTGCTTGATATTCATCAACGATAGCCTATTTTCATTCTTTATGTTTTACTACCTCTATATATGTAGAGGGTTCAGTAAAATCATTTGCTATCAAGGAAAAATTTCCTTCACTTCTATGTGACCCCTTTATTCCTGTTTTTTTCAGCTCATTAGGCCTGACATCTTTCAAAAGTTGAACTTCCCATTTTGGAAATTGATTTTCACTAGTTTGAGATTTTGAAAAATCACCATCATTGTAAAGAGGGTTGATGTAAACATATTTTCGTTGATCAACCGCAGATTCTGGGGGCAGAGAGTTACTGCCAGAAGAACTACTTCTTCCAGGAGATTTGGATGAACTGCCAGAAGATCCAGACGACGCTGGTGAATAATATGGATGGAATGAATCATCTTTAGATGAAGTAAAATCAAGTTCATACCAATTGTAAATAGGGTTGATGTAAACATATGTTCATTGATCAATCGCAGATTCTGGGGGCAGAGAGTTACTGTCAGAAGAACTACTGCTGCCAAGAGATTTAGATGAACTTCCAGAAGATCCAGATGGCACTAGTGAATAAGATGGACGTGATGAATCATCTTCAGATGAAGGAAAATCAAGTTCATACCAATTTTTTGAATTTGGTTGACTTTGTATGTTTCCTTTTCTTTTATCACCTTTTGTTTATAACTGTTGAATAAGACTCTTTATTTATTAAACACTCTTACTCTCGTCGACATTTCGAATCCCAACAGGGATCTATATTCAGGACGAGAAATGAATGAATATTAAAGAAGGTCGCAAGAGGTCAAGGTATAAATAGTGAAGGCTAATGAAGATGAGAGGAGCCGACAATAAATTATATTAATCAATTTTAAATATATTTTATTTAAATTACATTATAATAAAAAGCTAAAAAGAATTACAATAATAAAATAAAATCTATTTTAAATTGATTAACATAATTTATTGTCGACTCCTCTCATCTTCATTAGCCTTCAATATTTATACCTTGACCTCTTGTGACCTTCTTTCATTCTTCATTCATTTCTCGTCTTGAAGATGGATCCCTGTTGGGATTCGAAATGTCGAAAATTGTTTTATGATACTGTGGATAATTCGGTTTATGCAAATAACATCAACAACCAAAAAAGTTTGAGAACCACTATTACTTTCATTTTCATCAAAAATCACATCCCTCCTCACAATAAATTTCCCATTGGAAAAAATTCGACACCCTTTATTCTCATTATAATACCCAATCAATGTGCACTTCAAGCTTCGTGAGTCAAGCTTAGTTCATTTTTCTTTCGGAAAAAAGGCATAACATACTGATCCAAAAACTCTGAGGTGTTTAACTCAAGGTTTGAAACCAAACCATGCTTCATAAGGTGTGATTTCGTCTAAAGAAGCAGTTGGAGATCTGTTCCTTAAGTAGACAACTGTATGAATTGCCTTTGTCCAATATATAGGACTTCAATTTTTGAAATTTATGATCAACCTTGCCATTCCTAACAATGTGCGGTTCATTATTTGTACTACTCCATTTTGTTGTGGAGTGTAGACATTTGTAAGATGTCGTTTTATTCCATTATCCATGCAATACATTTTGAATTCATTAGAAGTGAATTCTCCTCCATTGTTTGTTCTAAGAGTGTCAATCTTCTCCTTGACTTCATTTTCAATAAGTTGGAAAAAAGTTTTAAAATTTTCAAATGCTTCTGACTTTAGCTTCAAAAAATATATCCAATTCATCCTGCTAAAATCATCAACAAAGAGTAAGAAATATTTGCATCCTCCTAGCGAAGTTTGTAAGGGTCCACAAATATCGCTGTGAACCAATTGCAAATGTCTGTTTTCTCGCCATGAACTTGTCAGAAAAGTCTCTTGATTTTTTTTCCATAAATGAAAGCTTCACATTTTTCATTTTCCCTTTCGAAGGTTGGAAGTCCCTTAACCATTCCCTGTTTCTGTAACTGAGAGAGACTTTCAAAGTTGATATGGCCATACCTTACATGCCACAATCTGATCAGTGAAATGTATGTACTTTCTGCCCCTGCAAAGTTAGAACTCCTTGGAATAACTGTCCCTTTCATCCTCAAGAGTTTTCCATCTTCATAACCCGTCTTCATTGTTTTCATGTTCTGTTTGACTGAGTTAATTTTAACTAATCCATCGTCCATAATCACATGATGGCCTGCTTGTCGAATCGTGGCTAAAGGTAGCAATTTTTTCTTAAATGTTGGTACATACCATACATTTGAAATCATTTTTTCTCCAATTCTAGGTAAAAAAACTTTAACTACACCTTTTCCATAAGGAGTATGTTCTGTATCATCATCAAGATAGATTTAATTGAGATGACATTGTTGGAAGGTCCAAGAGAAGTCACATTGGAAATTCATGTGTTGAGTTGCTCTTATATCCAAAATCCATGCATCTTCATAATCACTTCTAAGAAAGGTTGAAACCTATAAATATATTGATTTTGAGTTTCTGAAGACATATTATTAGCCATCATGATCATCTTGATCATTTTCAAATTGTGTAGTGTTTTGATGAAACTTTGCAATTTTGTCAATGGAAGTTCTACAATCCTCAGCATAATGTCTAACTTTGTTACATATTCTTCAAATAATTTGACTTAAATCTCTGCCTCTGCCTTGATATTTTCCTCTGCCTCTACTTTGACCTCTGTTCTAAGTTTTTCCTCTACCTGGACTTTGTCCTCTTCCTTGATTATAGCCTTTGCCTTGAAAATTGCTCCTCCTTGAACTGTAGCCTCTGTTGAAATTGTTTCCTCTGCTTTGACTGCCACCACGACCTTGTACACTGTGTGCTTCTTGAATTTGATTTAAATTTCTCCTTCCTCTACTTCTAGAATTGTCAGTTGAGGATTTACTTATGCTAGCCTCCGTGAAGAAGAAATCTTCCCCAATCTGTTTCTTCTTCCCAAAAATTTTGTCATGTTGGGCTAACATATCACTCTTGATCTTCTCTAATTTTCTAGTGACTTGCAGAGTTTCTAAAAATTGTGTGTAAGAAGATAGAAATCCAACAATTAAAATTGTAGTTAGGAAAATTTCATCAATAGCTTGAAAACCAACATATATTATTTCTTTCTTGATGTTTTAAAGTCGTGAAATGTATTCAAGAACATCACCGTCTTCATTTAATTTTTTTTGGAGAAATTTTAATTGAAGATCAACCTTTTCTTATTCAGGTTGGGTATCAAATAGATCTTTGAATGTACACAAATAATTCCATTCATCTGAGGAATTTTCAATATGAATGTACATTTCATTTTTAACTGAAGACTTTATAATTGCTAATGCCTTGTCATTTTTTACTTCCCATTTTGCAAGTAAAGTTGCATCTATTATTTTATTATGCTTAATTTTTCCATCACAAATGTCATGCCACAATTCATTATATATGAGAGTGCTTTCAATCAGATGTTTCCATGTCTTATAATATTTCACCCCTTCTAGCTTATCAGAATCAGAGAACAAATTAATTAACTTCGACATTGTAGTATTGAAGTAGTGCACCAAAAGAAACAAGCACAAGAAATAAATGAGAAACTCGTCACATGAAACATGCCACACAAAAACGAACTATCGGGGCTTGGCCTTGACCCTCTTTTATTCATTGGAAAAAAGGAGAAAAATGACTGAGCTTTGCACTCGGCTCTAGTCAATTTCTCTTTGAGAGTTTACAATGAAATTTTGTCAAAATTTGACCGCTTGACAATGCCCTTACAAATTTCCTTTCAAAAAAAAATCTACCCCCCCTCAAAGTAAAAAATTACTTTGAGTTACAAATAATGGTCCTTATTTCTCCAAAATAAAAATTACAAATAACATCTATTTATTACTCCAAAATATTACACATTTTTTAGCACTTCTCCTTATTGCTAAAAATTACAAAATACCCCTTTTTACACCTTATTACTCCCTTACAAAAATTCCATAACTTCAAATAAAATATAAAAAATACAACTTAAAAAAAAAAACTATACATATTCATCAAAACCAAAGTTGATAGTCACATGTGTGAGAATCCAAAGTCGATAGTCAAATGAAACACAGGTTTACTAGTCCAATGTTGATGGTCAAATGTCGATGGTCTAGCGTTGAGAGTCCAATGTTGATGGTCGAATGTCGAGAGTTGAAGCATGCCATGACCTATCACCTTATATGCAACCTTTAGTAGCCAAAAATTTAAGCCTCCATTTCGTGAATAATTATTGAAGTCCACACAAAAATAATTTGAGAATACAAAGGGAGATCAATACAAATATCATCGCAGATTTCCTGTTGTTAGGGATTGTTTCAACTTTATTAAAGGTATTCTATATGCCAAATAATAATTATAAACGTTGATCCAAAAATCAATATTCTCTTTATGTTTGAGAATTTTATATTCAACCTTTTTCAATTGACAAATAAGGGACTTGAAATTATGTAGTATTTTCTTGCTATGTGCTCATGGTTATAAGAATTCATCAAAACTGTACAGTGTAGAGCAATCGAGATTGTTCTAAAAGAATGTCATCCTAGAACACTTCTTAAGAATTTTATTCCCTGTGAGAAATATGGCAGCGTGTAATGAAAAAACAAAGAGAATCCAGATTGGGTTTATTGTCATATTCTGTTGTTCAACAATCACCAATTTTGATACAATAGGAGTGAACTACTGCTTGCTCAAAGACAATCCCCAACCTTCGACGCAGGCGACAACATTGATCAAGAATAAAAATATCAGGAATGCGAGGATTAGGATTTTCATAGGAAACACGAATGCAATGAGTGAATGCTGGGAGCTCGAGAATAAAGATGATGAAGGATCACACTATGAGGTAGATCTCATAGGAGAATAACCAGAATACGAATTTTGGTTTTGGCTTTGACAACAAAATCTCAATGCGTTGAAAAATGCAAAGATAACTCAACACTTTGCGTTGAAACAGAACTTGGTACTATGCGTTGAAATGGAACTTGCCAGGGAAATTTGGATTTTTAAAGAAAATTATGGATCATAACAAAAATTTGATGTACATATTTAAAAATCTAAAAACAATAATAATAATTAAATTTCATTTACACAATTTGCATATCAATTATTTGATGATCAATTCAATGGTGTTTTCCAAGAATCTGCAACATTGGAGTCTCCATCTTCACATCAACCGAATTATTACCGCTCTAATACCACAATAATGACAGAAGTGTCCTCAGGCACATAATTTTATTAATAGGAAAAGAAATTACATGAGAAATTTGGAAGAGTTTACACCCGTAGACTCCAACACACTTGCAATCAGGAAAATGAGAAATATATAAGCTACATGTCCTAACCTATTTTAGTTATGGATCACTTATTAAAATAACAAGTGTCCATTTACAATAAATATCCTCCTAAAAAATCTACTAACTTTTTTCCTATATTAGAGCCTAATATGTGACACTTTTCTAGAGTCATATCTTTTATTTCTAAGTGTCTCCAATATTAATTTAAATATTATAATTTAATAAATATTTTATCCTAGCTTTAAACTATGATATTTGGATCATCTAAAAGGTATCTAAAATTCTAACAATGTTATAACCCTAAGAGAAGAAGAAGAAGACGAATATTACTTGAAATATTGAACCTATGATTATGGTATTTTTAATATGTCATTATAATAATTATTAATAGTGATTTAGGAATAAATATTAATAATATTAATAATTAATTAATTATGACATACTAATAACAATATATTATTTTATTTTAATTAATAAATTGAATAATAAATTAATTGAATGGTTGACTCTCTTAGCCTTTGTAGGTTTTTCTTTCACTATTTATCTTGGTCTGGTCTCTCAAGCTCTCATTCACATCTGTCTTGAAGATGGATCCCCATTGGGATTCAAAACGTCGATGAAGTTTTCTTAATACTGTGGAAAATATGAATTTCTGTTCTTCGATAAATGACCACAAAAGCTTGAAAACTTTATTCTTCGTCAATTACTTTCTATTTATATTATATGCGTTGGCTTGTTGATTATTCTTGTTGAAAGGAAGAATAAATATTTTTATATGTCCTTATAAATGCTTATATAAGCCAACCTTAATTTCTTTTAATTTTAATGTTATATGTTTGATGTCCTCTCGGTGTGAGGACAATGGCGTTGAGCTTCCATGCTAGCCATGCAGGAGGACATGGATTTGCAATTATAATATTGTGAGCATAAGTGCATGCATATGGTGCACTAAGGAGAGTGCATAAAATAAGGGTGGAAGGAATGTAATACCCCTGCATGTTCTATGATAATTTAAATATATGTATTTTTTTATTAGGACGGTGAGCCAAATCTATGTTACAATAGGCTAGTGAGGCCAGTTACATTATGGGCTTGTGTGCCTATGTATCTATGTTGTGTAATTTTGGGCTAGTGTGCTCATATATAACTATTTAAAGGTTGTGAGGTTGAAGATTCGGGTTTGAAATTGTGATGTAATTAAATATTAATTAATGATAAAATAGGTTGGCGACAAAGCACTCTAAGGAAAAGAGTATGAGGGGCATTGCAAATCCATAGGGTAGGAAATGGAGTGTTTGGAAAAATATGTCCGTGTGTAATAGAACTTGGGGCCCACATGAATTCAATAATGCTACTTGGTAGAAAAAATCAATGAAAGGTGAAAAGTATATATAAAATGTCTATAGAGGATATGGGGGATCATTATTACCATCATGATTATGCGTATTACTCTAAGGAGGGTTATGTTATTGATACGATTATGAACCATTAAATGAACCTTGGAAGGTGGAAATTACAGAGGGACTGGAAGGTCCCAAAGAAGGATGTGCCACTTGGGTTTGGAACTGATTGGGTTATTTTGTTAGTGGGTCCTGTGTGTGGACTCTAGAGACGATAATATTTTTAGAAACTAATCGATGAGCCCTGGAAGGTGGGAATCACAGAGGGATTGGCCATCTCAAAGAAGGATGTGGAACTTGGGTTCTATATTTATTGACAAGCCAAACTAGTTATGGTCTAGAGGGTGATTGGAGCCCTGGAGCAGCATGGTTGTTGGGTTGAAACCTTTGTAATTAGTCTAGAAAATGCATGGAGCCCTGGACAAACATGTCTGTTGTGTTGGCACCTTGGTCATGAAGTTATGGTTATTATCAATTTACCATTTCCTGTGGTGTTGCAGTCTCGGCTTGAGGGTGACCCGTGGTTGAAATTGATGAACTACGAGGTCTAGGGCTAGGTGGAACATGGAGAAATCATAGCCAGTCAATATTTTTATGCAAATAGGTATTCTACCTAATGTTGTATTTATTTACATATTTATGGCTAAACCCTAGTTTCATGTTTTTTTTTGTGTTATTACGAATTAATCCCCTTGTATTATGCTATGCATGTTTATTGGCATATATATAATTATGGAATTGAATTAATGTATATGGAATTGAATGAGATATGTGTATAAATTAGACGTCATTTCTCCTTTAAACCCTAGATACGGTTTGACATTCATGTATTTATATTATGTTATGTGCATTTTACTTAATATGAGTCAAAATTATTGTTAATATGTGCTTAATTTTTTTCCTATTCCATTCTATTTAATATGTATGCCTTTGATCACACACCTTTCTCTGAGTTCTATGAGTGGTAAATATAGTTTTTTATGTTCCCATGAATTATGTGTGTAAACCTTGACTTGCTAATTATACATGATTAATTTGGATTCAACAACTAGGGTTTATACCCAGGTTTCAGGATTACAAGAAATATTTTATAATCGTAATTACAGGTTATGAGCTTCCACAAAATTGGAATAATTAACTGAGGAAATTTGGATTATGGTTATGTAATGATTCTCAACATGTGGTTGAGGACATTACAGGACCCCCCTACCCCTTCAACTCCTGTCACATATGGCTCTCATTCGAGGATGGTACCAACTGACAATCGAGGTCCATCCTTGATGCGGACCTAGACATTGGTCCCTATGTTGTTAGGCACAAAGTTGCATTCACAAAATAAATGGTGGCCCACTTTCCCACATCTCCTATACGGTTATTTCATGTCCCTCTCTAATAATATTACTTCTTTCCCCATTAAATTTCCATCACTACATTCTCCATTAGAACACTCTCCATCACTTTCACAAGCTGACTCACATTTTTTTTATACTCAAATTTTTTATTAGTAAATTTTCTCTCCTACCCCTATCCTAGTTTCCTTAATGGTATCCTTACTCCAACATTTCTTAGTGGAGTTTGTATCTCTTAGGGGAAGGTTGACCTTGTGGTTTCAACAAATAGTCCTCCCAAAAATCCCTCTTAAAAATGTATTAAGCATCATCCTTAGGAACTATCTCTAGTCCTAGGGAAGTAAGTACAACTAAATGAAATCCAAAATATGGAAGACATGGTGGTGGTTAGTCGATTTGTAAGTTGGAGACCATCCATGGTGATTATGCATAGGTGGATGGAGTTCAATCTCAAACCACTTATTAGGCACTCACTGTGTTTCATGCTCTTCACATAAGGATGGATGGGTTGGAAAGAATTAAGTGTGGAGGATGCAGTAAAAAAATTGGCCCATAAATGGAATTGGGGTTCTTAATCCCTCCTTCTAAAGAAATGGTACATAAAATTTTATGCCAGGGAAAAAAAACTATAATTTGTGCCTATCTCAGTCCATCTACCAACTCTCCCACCAATATTCTAAACTGAAAACATCTTTAGACAAGTTGTAATTTCCTTGTATTTTTTACTATGATGTAGACATTTCATACCAGTTAATGGGAGTAATGGAGATATCTTGCATCTTGGTTGACTTAAATGTATTTATAGGGCTCCTCGAGTCTATTTCCATCTGTGTGGTCTCCATCACTCACCACCAGAACATTGACTAGAAGGGAATCCCATTTAAATGCTCTCACTTACATGCCTATGAGAACTTAAGTAGGGAATGTGACATTGGAAAAGGGAACAAAAATAAATGGTTTCAAAAAAGTGAATTTTACATAGTCACATTGCCATCCTCCCATGAAAAATATCCCACTGATACTTTGGATCCTTAAAAGGAAGGTGTTGACAATGTTGGAAATCTGTCAACCAAGGAGGTCTCCCCAATAAGAAGTCCCAATTAGACCTCACACCATTTGGAGGAGGAGCCTCATCCAGAGTATTAGCCCGATCACCATATCTTAAAGGTTTTCCTCAGCTGTAATGAATAATATAAGAGAGTGTGCACATAACCTTTCAAATAAACAAGTAAGATGACACTATGAAACACAAATCACAATTTGTAAAAGGAGACTTTAACGAGGGGAGAGAGAGAAGTGAATCTGTGGAAGGAAGTAATAGTACTAACTTAAGAAAGATACACAAGAGAATTAAAAGTTTCGTTAGCTATATAGAGAAGTAGTTCACATAGACACATCGATCATTAAAGAAAATACAACGTATATTCAACAATATAGGTACCAAATCCGTCGAAATAGTTAAATTTCCTAAGTACATGTGAAAAAAACATATACCACAAATATATAAAGAATAGTCTTACTATATTCACTATACATGCATGAAAATGTGTTGGCTTGTCGATATTCTAATTATTAGGTGAAGGATTCAAGTACACAGTTACAATGGCGAGACACTCGCTCCAATAGTGGAACATTAAGTCACTTCTTGCTTCTCCAAAGAAGAATATTCTCTCCTATGCTAAGTTAGAGAAGCCAATTATAAACTCCAAAGGCTAAGCCTCCAAAAGCCATTTTCTTGAGTTATGAGGGTGTATTTATAACAAGAGGATTTAACTTTCATATCCTCGTGACCCTTGAGCTTCCTTAATTACTCTTAGACTCCTAATGGAACCTTTGGTCTTCTGTATGACTCTTGGAATTTTCCTAAAGACTCTTTTGTCCATATCTGACTATGTGCCTTTTCATATTCGACATATGACTCTTGGAGTTTCACAAATTACATTTTGTCCTTTTCTTTTGATAATTACATCATTACACCGACAAATAATGTGGCATGACACATGGACACAAATGACAATGTGATGCCACTGGTACAAATAAAAAATTGGCAATGATGATATGGACTTCATTATGAAGTGACAATGGCAAGTTATTTCTCTTATTGTTTTCTCTTCAATCTTCATGAGAGGTTTTTTCAATACTTCATCTTCATGAAAGATCTGATTTGTTCTTCATATTCACCCTCCAAGAGGATGAACAGTATGAAGTTTTCATGTGGTCTTGTTTTTTGGTATTTTTTCATAAACTACTGTTCCTTAATCTTCTCGCTTGATGACCTCTTCATGGTTCCAACTTCAAAAGTGTATTTTAGCATATTATCTTTCTCCTCCTCTCTGAGCATCATCCTGACATGTCAAGATATAATACCTGGAAGTGAAATGCACACTTGAAAAGAGAAAATTAGTTTGGAAATACCATATTCTAACTTGATTCATGAAAACCATTGGTTGACCTGAAACTGGGTAATGGACTAGGAGGAAAGCTCAAGGAGTGCACAATGCACATTTCCAGAGGGCAGGTGTATGGGACTGAAGATTATGACTGCACAATGCACAGTTCTAGAGGGCTATTAGGAAGACTGTATAGTTAAG
Source organism: Pinus albicaulis (assembly GCA_034641835.2). Lineage (NCBI taxonomy): Eukaryota > Viridiplantae > Streptophyta > Pinopsida > Pinales > Pinaceae > Pinus > Pinus albicaulis. The sequence continues at coordinate 1,294,385,222 of CM076575.1, forward strand.
GAGTTGCATGAGTTAGGCTTACCCAATGATATTGTGCAATGTGTAGTTTGGGAGAATTACACAGTTTTGCAGTTAAAGGAGCCAAGAAGGTAGCTTGCAGAGTGGGATTATGCAGTGCGCAAAAGGAGTCTGACAAGGAGGTTTGATTGTGTAATTCTAGAGATCAAGAGGAAATCCTTAAGCATAGTGAATGCATAATGTGTAGTCCTTGGATGGAGAAACTATGCATTGCATAGTTACAAGAATCAAAATATCAACATGAGGCTTGCTACTGCGTAATCGGAAGTTCAAGGAGGATGAATGAGTTCAAGTTGATCAGAAAATATTTTTTCCAAAATTTGGATAAGTGTGGCATCATTGGAGAATATATGAAATCAAGGTAAGAGTTGAACATGATCACACACTCAAAAAGAACATTATCCCCTTAATGCGATGATAAAACAATACTCTCCTCTAAGTATGACACTTGAGTACACTTTGCAACAAAAAATTTACAAAAATTCTCAAGAATCTAGGAATATATCTAATACATTTATTTATGATGAATATGACACACTATTGTGGGATAATTCATCATAACATCCCTTTAATAATGTACAATTAACTCCCTTCAACTAGGTGTGACTCTTAAGATATACTTTGCGACGATAGTGACGACACTAGTATGATGATGCATGAAACTTAGGTTATGGATCTAATACATGTATATATGATAAACATAACCCATTGATGCTAATTTTCCCCTTGAAATGAACCATAAAATTTCCTTTAACAATGTGCTACACTTCCTATGCCAAAAGATAACACTACGAAAGTAAGAGAAAAGTACAAACCACACTTGAAAAGTCTTAAATAAAGTGGAAGTGACATATGCTAGAGCAAAGATAACATGAAAATGATACTTAGAAAATTTAATGAGATAAAAAATAATAGTTTTGAATGTGAGGGAGAAAATTGAGAGAACACAAGTGCATCAGAGTGGCATTTGAGAAAACTCATCGCAATAGAAGTACAATTGCAATCACAGTGAGGAGGACTATGTATGGAGAATACACAATAGCTTTCAACATGTTTTATGAAGTACATTATGCTTATGGATTTCCCATTCATTTTCACTAGTGATTGTGCAAGCCTTATCCTTAACATTTGTGTAGTGCCTATGTATGCTTTCATCGAAATAAGTGCACTTGTAAATTATTCAGAACTGAGCATGCATAAGAAATTGACTTTGACACTAAGAAGAGGACACAATAATTTACAAACATTAGATTACCACAAATTTACCAAGAAAAATAGATTGCAAGATCCTTAATAGGCTCCAAAATTCAAGTGTAGGAAAAAATTTAGAGGGTGTTTGTCTCAACGACAACACTTGGTGATGCACTAGTAGAATTCTAGGGAGTATTGATTCATTGCATGGATTCCCTTGGCTTCCCCATTTGGTTTGGTAATGGATATAGTATCCTCGATTCCTTTTCTCGAGTAAACACATTTTCAAAGCTTACCAAATCACAATTTTTTCAATTTGGGAGAGGGTAATATGTAGTTGCGTGTTTAAGATGACTAGAGTATGAATTTTGATGTCTGGTGTTCCTAAACTACTAGTAGGCTTGGATAGTACCCTAAAAGAGTCACTATAGAAACCCAATCATTTCTTCGCTGCTAGCAAGCCTAAATAGTACCCCAGTGAAGTTCCTTGCTTCACCTCTCTACGCAGGAAGCCTTTGATCTCTTCTTTCACCCTTTATTTAATTTATTATAGAATTATGCTTATGTATTTATTTATTTTACTAAGGAAGAAGAGGGATCCTGATCTAGATTTATGCAAGAATGCAACAAAATACACATACAACCATAAATACAAAGATGCAACGGAAATAACACTTCATTTCATTAATATCAAAGAACTGAAATTTGTTTACAGACAAAATGGAAATAAACTAGTTAGGGTGTTGGTAGCTTATTTCTGAGAAGAGATGTGGTGGCTACAAGCCTATAAAATATGTTATAATGAGGCTCAGAGGCCTATTTATTATTGAGAAACAATGGAAAACCCTAAACATCCAAAAACCTAACTCTAGGAGGTGAAGTGCCAGAACTATGGGCCTCGTTTGGGTAAATTGGTACATCAACTTCCTGGGGATATAACTTTGGCATACGATCTCCGTTTGACGTGCACCATACCTCGTTAGAAATATCTATCCAAGGAATACAACTTTTAAGTGAGAAAAATCAGGATATTAACCCATGTTGCTCCCTATTTTCCCAAAAAACATCGTTTAGGGCCTCAAAAAGGCTTCGGAAGTTCGAGACCCGAAAAAATGCTAAAAATATTAAATTATGCTACAATTAAGGAAACTGAAAAACTGAAAGAAACAATGGTGGGGCCCCAACTGGAATAGGTGGGTGGCCACCAATATCCACCTGTATCATTCCCCCCCCCCTCCTTAGGAAGCAATGGTCCCCATTTCGTTAAGTTCCTCCATGAGATGATGAAACTTTTGCTGAACTTGGTCCCTAGTGAACCACTTGTCATGGTGCAGGATTTGACCAGCTTTGACAACCGATACAGTTGGATCTTATGCTAGTGAGTGTTCTTGATTTTTATGTCCATGATACAGTCTATGGTGGATTTTTCCATGCAGTCTAGGTTTAACTCTATTGGTGTTATTTGTTCTGCAATGTTGGAGGTGTCCATTAGAGGTGGGAAGTAGGGTCGAAGGCAGTCCACATTGAATACTGGGTGCATACAAAGGAATGGTGGAATAATGAGCTCAAAGGCATTAGTCCCTATAGCCTTGGTGATGGTGTATGGCCCATATCAGAGTGGGTGAAGCTTGCGGTGAGGTGTAGTGAGGCGCTCCTTCTGCAAATGTAGCCACACTTTTTCGCCCACCTGGAAGTTGTGTGGAACATGATGTTGATCATGTCATTGCTTGTAGTTAGCATTGACTCTGTCCAATATGTCATGAACCTATTGGTGGATGTTTTGAATGTGCTCGATGAAGCTATTTACTTTGTTTTCTTCAAACTAGACATGAACCAAATCAGCCTGAGTAGCCACAAAAGGCATGGATACGTCAATGGGACACAGGGGCTGGAATCCCAAGCCCACCTAAAAGGGGTTGTGGCCGATTGAGCTGTGGAGAGCCCAATTATAACTATGTTTTACATAGTGGAGGCTCTCATCCTATGTGCGTGGATTCTTTGAATCGTACATGCGTAGAATTTGTACAATCATCGTGTTGACGACCTATGTCTGGCCATCAGTTTGGGGATGGAAAGACATGGATTGGTGAGCTTGGTGTCCAGCATTTACCAGAGGCTAGACCAAAATGTGTTGAGGAACCTGCTATCCCAATATGAGATTATAGACTGTGGGATCCAAAAGTGCACCCACACTCATTCAAAGAAGAGTTTAGTAGTGTATTCTGTTGTGATATTCTTCTTGCAGGCCTTCATAATGGCCATCTTCGAGAATCTGTTGACGACCACGAAAACACAGTCAATTCCATGCTTATTATAAGGAAGACACAACATGTAATCCATGGAGATGGATTCCCAAGGTCGACTAGGGGTAGGTAGCAGAATATAGAGGCCTTGCTTCTTGTTGGTCGATTTTTCAATGGTGCAAACCATGTAGGATCCAATGTACTTCTTGACATCCTATCAAAGGTTCGGCCAATAGAAATAATTTTGTAGTACTGCCACTTTTTTATTGACCTCAAAATTCCCAATGAATCGACTGTAGTGTGCTTCCGAAATCATCTTGGCATGCTCTCTTAAAGGAACACAAGGTGTCTTAAGTGACATATCAATGCATCTCGGAGGCGAAAATTTGGAGTGTACCATCCAAGAGTGTCCTGTATGTGTGGCCGAATTCTGGATCACTCTTATAGAGAAGCGGCTAATTAGAAGTCTTGTTCCCACAAGAGTTGAGAATGGTGGTTAGCACCATGATCAGTGGTCAGCTGAGGCATTCTGCAACATTATTGGTGTTGTCCTTCTTGTACTTGATGTTAATATGAAATTGTTGTAGATATGTGGACCACTTCTGATGGTGATTTTTTTGCAACTTTCCTTGTGTCTGTATGAATTGCAGGGGTCGGTGGTCTGTTTGGATGACCGTTTCCTTCCCCAAAATGTAATGCTTCCATTGTTGACAAGCCTGCACAATGGAATACATTTATTTTTCATAAGTGGGATACTTGCAGACTATGTCGGACAATGTATCACTCTGATATGCCATTGCATGCCCCTATTGAGTAATAACTGCCCCAGTAACATAGTTAGAGGCATCTGTCTTGACCTCAAATGGTTGTTTCAAGTCTGGTAATGTGAGCACTAGGGCAAAGCAGAGGTGATGTTTCAATTCTACGAATACCTTCTGTTGAGATTCCGACCAAAATAATTTTTCTTTCACTCCTCCCTTGGTGGCTTGACTCAAGGGCCAAGTGATATGAGAGAATCCAAACATGAACCTATGGTAGAAATTAGCAAGACCCATAAAGTTGCAAAGCTCTGTTAGAGTGGTTGAGTTTGGCCAATCCCGAATGACTTGCATCTTGGTTGGATCCACATGCACCCCCGTTCATCAATAATGTATCCCAGATACTAAACCTAGGTCATGCCAAAAGTGAAGTTCTCCAAATTGGCACACAAATTGTGTTGCTGTAGTGTTTTGAGGACCTGTCAGATGTGGTGGATTTTCTCTTCCCATGTCTGGCTGAAGATCAAAATGTCATCCAAGTAAAATACTACAAATGAGTTGGTGAATTTCTGCAAGATGTTGTGCATCAATCTCATGACTGTTGAGGGAGAATTCCTCAACCTGAAAGGCATGAATTTTTTTTTGAAAAGGCCCTCTTTGGCTTTGAAGGCAGTCTTCCACACATCAAAGGGTTCAATTGGTACCTGGTGATACCTGGACTTCAAGTCAATATTGCTAAAATATTTTTCCCCTTTGAGTTGGTCCAGAAAGTCATCAATCTGTGGGATCGGGTACTTATTCCGGATAGTGATCTTGTTCAGCACTCGATAGTCAATACACAGTGTCCAAGTCCCATCCTTCTTCTATAAAAACATTATTGGGCTCCCACAGGGTGATGAACTCGACCGGATGTGACCTTTCTATAACAACTCCTGAATCTGCCTCTTGATTTCATCATTCTCCAGAACAAAGTGCCACTAGATCGGTCCATTGGGCAGCGGTGTACCTAAGGTCAGATCAATGGGGTGCTTGACCTGACAATGTAGAGGCACCCCTGTGGGTTAGGTGAAGATGTCCCCATACTCCTCCACGACCTTTTCCATTTGTTATTGTCGTGTAGAGGAGCCTTGTGTGGAGGTCGTAGCCATAGTATTCTTCTTACCCTGGGGTCGAATCATCAGGAAAACAAATTTCCCAGTTTTGTAAATGAGCTTACTGCCTTGTTTTGGAGTAACCAAAGAGATGGCGGTAGGCAGTGGTACCTCTGGTATCCTGTACAACTTATTTCCCAAAGTAACAATAATAGCGTGAGGTTGGGACTCATACACAACATGTCGCTTCCACAAGTATGGTTGGCCTAATAATACATCATAAACATCAAGAGGATAAATGTCACATATTACATCACCCATGAAGGGCTTGATGTCATAGGGAAGGTGACACTGTTGGCTGACGTGGAGATCCCATCCTCGGTGAAGCCACTCGATGGTGTATGGTTGTGGGTGTGATGTGGTCAACAAGCCCAATCGCTTCACAACCTCTGCTGAAATGAGGTTATTTTGGCTACTACTGTCGAAATGAATTGTAGTGGGGAACCCTTTACCCATATATGGGAGTTGAAGAGACACTCCTCATCCTCTAGATCTTCGGTTCCTCCTTATGTATATTCGCAGTGGCAATGGTGGTGTTAGGTTTTGTGTCAATAATCTCCTTCCCTTTGTCATTCCCCTTGTCAGGTTTTGATTCAGAGTCGGAGCATGCATCTAATTTAGATGCCCTCATCTCAGCCACCGGCTACTGCTTGGCCCGACACTCACTTGTGTTGTGAGTGGAGCTCTTATGGAACTCACACCACTTTCCCATGTCCTTCTTTGCCTTCACGGTGTTTTTCTTTTCTTGCGGCTTTTGCAGGTTGTCTTGGGCTACCATTCCTTGGCTTTGTCCTTTTTTCTGTGGTTTGGGGGCACCTTTCCCTTTCTTTTGATTCACAGATCCAAAGTCTCGCTTCTTCTGTTTGAATTTATTCTCAATCTTGGCAACATACTGGTATGTCATACCAAGAGAGGAGATGTCAAGGAACTTCGTTTCCTTCTGAATGTATTTGTGAATATAACTATGGTACTTCAGCACCAAATGTTTCTCGAAATCTTTGATACCCAACTTTGTGTGCAGGGTATGGAACGGATTTGTCAGCTAATGCACATCTTGATCCCTTTGTTGCCGCAACGTAGTCCATTGTATGTACTTGTCCTCATAGCTCCCCATGGGATAATATTTTTCCTTGATGGAGTCTCGGGAAGAATTCCTAGTGGGTATAGCTAAGAACAGAGAGGGTTTTGTCTTGTCCTTTTTCTCATAGTAGGTTTCCCACCAGTCCTTGACATGGGGGGTAGCTTTGAGGAGTGAAAAAATAATATTCTCCCTGTCAGAAAAGTCATGAACCGAGAAATATCCTTACAATAGATTCAACCATCTATCTACGACATATGCATCTATTTGGCCCTCAAATATGGGAATGCCGAATTTTACTTATACCTTAAAGGGAGTCACACCTCCAGAGTGGCTGCTGGATGCAGATGCACCATCGGTGGGCAGTCGTTGAAGGATCTGGGCAACGTTATCCATCATCGCATTCCTTTTTTTTCGAGGGCCTCCTCAAGAAATATTTTGATAGGATCTCCTGCTCCCTCATCTTTCTTTCCGTTCCCCATGGGCGACCATCGAGGTTTGCGAGGCTGATCTTGGAAAGGTTCAACCAGATCGAGCTCTAACTCCTTATACCTTGACCTCGTTGGAGACATGCAAAGAAGGATCGAGAAAGAGAAAACCTCTCTGATACCATTGATTTATATTTATGTAGGAACACAATAGAATATATATATAACCATAAATACAAAGATGCAGCGGAAATAACACTTCATTTCATTAATATCAAATAACTGAAATTTGTTTACAAACATAATGGAAATAAACTATCTAGGGCACTAGTAGATTATCTCTAACAAGATATGTGGTGCCTATAGGCCTCTGTACTGTGTTACAATGAGGATCGAGGGCCTATTTATTATTGAGACACAATGGTGTTATGCAGAATTGTGATCTATGAATAAAGAAAATTCTCTAAGTGTGGTGTTTGTCACTTAGAACAATGGAGGAAAGAATAATTATCACTTTCTCTAAAACAAGAACATATACAGAATGGTAAAGGAGCTTACTTGTGATTATTTCGCTCTTGCTGGTTCTCTCAATCCAACTCAAGTCGCTAGATCATTTCCTGTAAAGAAAAAAAAGAAAACAAAAAACAACATGCAATATAAAAGATATCTACTTATATTACTCAAATCAAATCGATTGGAGTTGTTGTCAACCTGCTCTAGCTTCATTCCAGCCTCGTCACATCCAGCATTATCCCAACAACATATCAGTAATTTCACTCTCTTATCAAATGAGAATCCAACAACATAAATTTACCAAATTTCTTCCTTCCTTAGAACTAGGATGAGTGCTCAATTTATAGGGAAATTGATGGTATTTTCTCAATGAATGGATTTATAATGATAGGCAAGACATGTTTCCAAGTTCAGAGGTGTTGGATGGACACTTGGATTTGAAGTTTGACACATATGGACTCTTCTAGAAGGTAGTGGCCATGTGGAGATTCTCGGAACCATGATAATTCCGCTACCAGGTGACCAACACACCCTTGAGTGTCAGGAAGTGCAATGTAGTGCATCCTTGCATGGAGGATTTGGCACTACAACATAGTTAGTCCCTTGCAGGTGAGTGTTGAGACAATAGGTGATATAACATATACTTCAAACCTTGGAAATCTCACAATAGAATCCATGAATGAAATGTCTTCACTTAGGGAATATAGAAATTGAAATATAAGGGGATGATAGACCCTATTTCATTGTTCCTGGTGATGATGTCCAACTATACCAAGTCATGGGGGATGATGCCCAAATTGACCTATAACAGTTGCCCCCTAAATCATGACGTCAAAATAATAAGAAGTATTTGGATGAGATGCTTTATGATGTGATGAGCCATAAATGAAGTGGACAGTGACCTGCATCAATCTTACAATACATTACATCATGATATATTTCATCTTGATCACGAATTTTTGAGGGAGGCATTCCCATGCTCAACACATAAACTATCTAGAAGAGTCCAACATGTACATAGTTTAGAAATCCATCTGCATTGGAATGTTGCCCAATACAGACATGCCTACAAATATAGGCCCATGTTTGGATGACGATATGTATATAAAGTCATCATACAGATGATGTGTACAACAATCCTAAAATCGCAGCCCAGATGCATGAAACTAGATCTGGGGTCTTCTTATCTCATTCACTCGATCGTTCAGGTACAAGTCTAACCATGCAAATATATGATTTGTAGTCAAACATGGGAAGGCATCATTTGATTTCCAGCCAATGATGTGAGAAGTTAACAAATGTGAGAGAACCACCATTGATGTTAATGGCTCTCAAGGTACTGTAGTAAAATTTGTAAGGCGTGAATAAATGATTTGATGTCAAACGCCAAATAAAATATTTCGGTCAAAGGTATGGAAGCGAGAAAATTTTCAATGATGTAACAATCCTCAAGGTACTGGAAGATGTTTCTACATAAACTTCCTGGATGTTGAGCTAATGTCGACAGGAAGAAAATTTATCGTGAAACGGGAGTTGCTGATATCAAAGACAAAATGTGACTCCATATAGAAATTTTCAGGGATGACTCTCATGAAAATTAAGGTTTATTAGTATTGCAGAAGGATAAGGATTCACTGGATGACTTCTCTTGAACATATCGATGTCACTGAGATGAGTTGGCAGCATTGACCAAAACCAAAGTGAAGGTATGATGAACCATAGGTATGAATGAACCATCAAGAATATTACCCAACCCAAAATTCATGATGATGGAGTTAAAGTGTCATGTTCAAGAGCAACCTGCTACCATAAAGTGTTCTGTTCACTTTCCCAAATTTTCCCCAGTCATTTGTCGACCAATACCTCTTTATTTTTTAACAAGCTTGAGGAGGGTAACATATGCTTGATCTATAATTCAACCCTTTGGGTGAATGCATCTCTATTTAATAATTAAATGAGTCTAGTGATAAATGAAACTCGATCCTTGCCATGATCGACAAGCCTGTCGCTATTTTATGTTTTAATGAGCCTAACGACAGTGAAAGCCTAGTCCTTTTTCATGTTTAGAGAGTTTGAAAAAGAGGAAAAAATAAAACTCCACAAGTCATTTTTTGTAAATTTGTCGCTCAGGTCCAAAAAAGTGTAAAATGATACCTGAGAGAACCTCCTAGCCGTGTTTGACTAAGGTTTTCATTTTTGGTAAATAATCTATCTCAGTCAAGTAAAGGGTTAAACTTATACTAAGTAGATTTCATTTCATTTACTTTTACGAGCTCGAAAAGTCAAGTTCTTGGCAATATTTTCACATTATTGGAGTCTAAAAAGAGCTAAAAGAAGACTATAAGGGTTCCTTTTTTGCCATTATCGAATCTTGAAAAAGAGATAAAAGTGTGCTTCAAGTCATTTTTAATTTTTATCAGAGCTCAAAAATAATGATAAAAGTATTCTTTGTGGTCAAATCATTCTTGAATAAGCATGCACGACTAATCCCACTATATCAGTTGTAAAACCTATTCAAAGAACCATCAAAAAAATTTAAAATACCTATTTCAGAGAAAAAATGAATAAAAACCATAGTCACAACATGAAATATGATTTGAAATAATCAATTTGACTAATTAAAATTTTTACCATTCAATTTTGCCATTTGAAAGTTACCATTTGAAAATTGGAGCTCTGAATGAGTCTTTTCCCCCCCGAAATTCAGCAGTTAATTGCGACAAATTCAATGGACAATTTTCCTCGCCATTCGATCTAGGTTGGAGCTATGAACCTTATCTTTCTTTTAGTATAATTTTAATTTAATTTAATGGTAAATTTTTAGGGTTTTGAGCCCCTTAGAGTAAATCTACTACACTCATAGGGAAAATCACCCTTGAATGTTGAAAGGTGCATTTTAGTGCACTGAAATTGAAGGCCAAATGCACTGCAATGCTCTGTCCCTTGACCTGGGGTGCGTTGGGCACAATTTCCATTTTTGTTTTTGGTTGTGTGCCCAAAATTTCCCAAGTTTTTTGCATGAAATGTATCCTAATGATTCTTATGATTTTTTTTTAGGTATTCATCAGATAAAAATGACGATTACATGGAGGGAAAGAGAACATGAAGAACAAAACATGATTTCCCTAAAAGATTCGAGTATAGTAAGAGCCCTTAGAGACTGCGGGTTGCTAAAGTACTTCAAACTATCGGGTATGAGGCAACAAATGGAAATATTGGAGTTCATTGGTCGTTCACGGGATCCAACAATACAGTATTTTCACATTGGGGAGAAAGTGGTCCCAATATTAGTGGAGGATATTTATTTTTTCACAGGGTTATCGAGGTGAGGTTCACCCATTTCTCTTTCTGGGTATGCTCTTGGAGGAGAGTCAATGAGAAATTACATACTACAACACTGCCATCTAGGAACTAAACCTAGTAAGGATGGGAAAATAAACATTTGCGTTGTATGTGATTTTCCTTTGAGGACCATCCTATTCACTATCGCAAAGCTTGATGGTTCCGTTACACTACATGTGGCAAACAGATCATACATGCAGTATGCACTAGGGTGTTTGGAACCAACAATATTTAACTGTGCTGAAGCTTTCCTCTAACAACTGACCAAGGAAAAGGGAGGAAGGAAGAAGAATTTCAACTATGGCTCGATCATGATCTCCTTTGCCTTAGAGCAGATTCTATTGATGTAGCCCCAGCATGTTACACTGGGTTTATCTGGCACTAGAGATCCACGGATGTAGAGATGGGTAGAGTTGATGGCTAGACATGTTGGTCAATCAAGCATCATATTCTTTATTTCATTCTTAGCCTGGTTTAGATGACAGATGATCGCCATAGATCAATATGCATATGTAGGAGTAGACTTCCGATGAGATCCACAATTGGTTCTACCAGATGACGCTCAATGGGGTGCAATTGGTAAGAATGTTTTGACCATGTTTTTTTGTTTTTCTAAGGTTTATACATGTTTTTGTATTTTGATTTTTCCCAAGACTAAACTAAATTTTTGATGTATGCAGATTTAGATCGAGTTCGACTAGTGGGTCAGCCAAATTAGAGAGCAGAAGAGCCAGTAGAGAGGGTTGACGGGAGATAAGTCCTTTGGGATTTATATATGACCGAGACTCTTGCTAGGCTACAACATCACATAGAGGGATTGACTCTCGGGATTCTAGACTTTAGGATCGAAGAGTTACCCATGAGACTGTTGCATCGTACTATTGGTGTTCCTAACCGTTGGATGTGGTTATTGCATAGGATAGCTAGATCAGTAGCTTGTTATCATGAGAATCACTAGTTTACTTTGATATTTTTCATACATTTTGAGGTCAGATGACCAATGTGTCTTGGGCACAAATTTTGTAAAAACCCATAACTATCTATCTCTTTTTTTCAATGTTTTCCTATGTTTATTACACAATCCTAATAATTATGTGATGTGAATTGAAAATATGTCTTTACATGTGTTGCAAATGCCTGTTTATAACATAATTCTCTAAAGAATCAGTTAATGTGTTCAAGTTTATGGAAATTTTTTGATATTGAATGAAATCAAAATGTCTTTCCAAAAGTTGAACTCTTAGGAACATACGATGCAGTGTTGGATTTCTGACAGTACAAACGCTAGTAAGTTGTAGTACAACAAGTTGTGATTCTAACCTAATGATGATGTTGTTAATACCAAATGAAATGGCACCAGAGAGAAGTTCGATCAACGCACTATACTCAGCGATATTTTTTGTAGATCAAGCGATACAAATCCCTTGAAAACTCACTAACTCATCGTTCGGAGCGAAAATGGCCCACACTGTAGAGGATAGATTCTGCGTACTATGACTAGCACCATCAGCATACCCAACGAATGGTTCCAAAGATTTAGACATTTGCGATGAAATGTAAAGCTGATTACTAACTTCAAGAAAAATATAGAAAAAAAAACTAAGACAGTAAATGAAAATCAAAAGCATATATACAATATAATACAACAGTTCAATATGCTCATATTTAAGCATAGTAACGTTTGAGATACAATCCATTTCGAGGTTGCGGCAAGGGAATTCCATCATAATCTACCAACTCGTAGGCGCCCTTAGAAAGAACTCTTTTGAAAATATAGGGGCCATGCCATAACGGCTCAAATTTTCCTGTACCTATTACATCATCTTCCTAATCATAAAGTAAGACAAGGTCACCCTCTGAGAATATGCGAGGCTAGAAATGTTGGTCGTATTGCGCCTTTATACGTCTCTTATGCACTTCGTTGGCCAATCCAGCTTCAAAACGCCTTTCATCAAGATGGAGGTGGTTAAAAAGATGCGCTTATTCAGTAGAGGTGTCAGGTAACAAGTCAATGACAAGTTTTAACAACAGTATTTCATATTGGATAAGAAAGATAGCTTCCAGACCATACACCAATTAAAAGAGGGTAAATCTGGTCGCGTTTCTCACCAAGGTTCAGTATGCCCACAAGGCCAATTACAGGATCAAATACCAATATCATTTATGAACTCCTATTATTTGTTGAATCATTTATTTAATAATCTTGTTAATAGCCTCAACTTTTCCATTGGATTTTGGATAATAAGGAGTAGAACTATCATGCGACGGTCCTAATTTGGCAGTCAAATCATTCATCATGTGATTGTGAAAATGCTTACCATGATCTGTGACTATAGCCTGTGGAACACCAAACCGTGAGATGACATGATTGAAAAAGAATAATACAGTGGTTTAGCCTGTGTTATTAAATGTCGGCATCGCTTTGACCCACTTGGTAAAGTATTCTACTATGACAATAATATAACCATGCCCCCTCGGATGAACGAGGGTTGCATGTCATAAAGTCAATGCCCAATTTTGAAAATGGTCCCACAAGGATAAAAGGATGCATCAGCACAAGTGGTTTATAGAATTTACGATAAAAATATGGTATGCATGACAACTTCTAACCGCGAGGATGTAGTCGAGAAATATGGTAGGCCAAAAGTAATTGACACTTATTATCTTCTGTGCGGTAGCATATCAAGACAAGTTTCCACAAAGTCCCCAGCATGAAAATAATTTAGAACCTTCTCAGCCTCCTCATGAATGAGGTACCTCCTTAAAATTTTATCTACACCACGACAATAAAGTGTATCGCCGACGATCAGATAATCTTTGGCTTGGTATCGAATACATCGATGTTGAGAGGGAGAGGTATTGGGAAAAAAATTCTAGGTTTGGAGATAAATGATAAAATACCTATACCAAGGATCAGATGATCTGATCAGAAATAGAGACTCATCATGAATTGATGGTTCCGATGTAGTAGAAGTACTATCAGAGGGAAGGTCGCAAAGAAACTCAACCAAAACTAAAGACTTCTTTGACTTGGATTTCATGAATTCCAAATCAAATTCCTGTAAAATAACAATGCATTTTGAATATTTCCCCCCCAGCAATTACGTGATAGAATGTAAGTCATGGGGTTGCAATTCGAAACAAAAATGGTCTTCCAAAATATGATATAATCGTGAAATCTTTGGACAACTTGAACGACTGCCAAGGCGAGATTTTTGACATATGAATACTTCACTTCCATATTATTGAGATTATGACTCAAATAATATATCGGATGTTCTATCCCATCTTCTTCTTTGATCAATACCATATCTATGGTCGTATCATCCGCGGTGATATATAAGAAATAATCACTCTGATAATTGGGGGGATACATTAATGATGCTCGGACAAGTGTATCCTTGACAACATCAAAAGAATCTTGTGCAACCTTATCCCAATGGAATGGAATCCCCTTTTTCAAGAGATGAGTAAATCCTTTAGCCATTTCAGCATAGTTGGGTATGAACCTCCTTAGGAAGTTAGCCTTTCCTTGAATTTTCTGTAACTGAAGCAAATTTGATGGTGCAGGAAAATCAAGAATAGCCTGGACCTTCAGTGGGTCGATTCGAATTCCTTATTTTGAGACGACGAATCCTAGAAAACGACTAGAACCAACACAAAACACACATTTATGTGGATTGAGGCATATTTTGTAGTGTCAACAATGTAGAAAGATATATCTCAAATTCATCGGGTGATCAGTTCAATTTCGTGATTGCGTGGGTAAATCAACTAGATAAGGTTGAACAATGTGCTTGATGTCATTGAAATCATAATCCATTTCTCTTTGAAATGTTGCCCCAAAATTCTTTAAACCAAATGGGAGTTTTCGATAAGTGAATGTGCCCAAAGGATAGATGAATGTTGTCTTATATTGGTCCTCTCGGTGGATATTGATTTGATTGTAGCCAGAAAATCCATCCATGAATGAAATAATTTCACATCCGGCACAATCGTCAATAATATGGTCGATAAAGGGAGTAGGATAGTTGCCTTTTGGACAAGAAAGATTGACATCCCGATAATCGATGCACACTTTGATTGTTCTTTGTTTTTTCATAATAGGAACAATATTAGAAACCCAATTAGTAAGCAGAACAGGTTAAATGAAACCAGCACGCAAAATTTTTTCAACTTCTGCTTTAATCGAAGTGGCCTTCTTCGGATGAACAGGACGAAGGCGTTGGTGTATTGGTTTGACATTAGGGTACATTTTAATGGTTTGTTCAACAATACTAGTATATATTCGTGTCATTTCCTTGTAAGACCAATAAAATATATCACAGAATTCACAAAATTGAGCGTGATAAGTTTCGAGTTCTAATGGAGAACAGGACACACCGACATGAATTTATTATACAATGTCAGGTTTGGTTGAAATATCAATAGAAATTGTTTCTTCAATATTTGATAAATTTCACTTGGATTCATTTGCATTAATGGGAAAATAATTCGAAAATAATGTTTTGATTGATGGGTGATATAGCTCAATAATATTATCTTCTTTGTAATCCTGAAGATGGGAACGATGATGATGATATTCCCATGGTTCTCCTTTTGGCATCATGGATTCCACAATGCTCTCATCAGTCGAGAAAGTGGATGAAAAAGGATGAGATGGAGTTCCAAAATCTAATGAAGATAATAATCGGCGATGACGATTTCAGATTCGCTGCCCAATCCATGTATATTGTTTGTTATTCTAGCTCAATTGAGTTGGGCAGTAGGAATTCATCCAACATAACAACTTCAGAATCACCCGTAATATTCCTTAAGTGAGATGGAGTGGCAGATATAATGTAGCAGGTCCCTATGTTTGCAATTTTTGCCGACGTCACAGGCGGTAGTAATGAAAAGGTTCCCATTAGGGAAGAATCCTTTAAGAGTCCTACACCAATGTTTTGAAGTGCTAGTTTGGGTGTGTGAACTAACAAAACACTTCTACTTACCTGGGAATTGGAGGCAAAGAAGGAGAGTCGATTGATGACTGTGATGACACCTTTATGAGGAAAGGCGATCATTCTAAAATATGTAGAGATTATCGCAGTCATAGCATATACTTATGGAATTCCAAATAAAATTTTGTAGTTAAGGGGTCTTTCAACGACCTCAACTTCAAAATTTATTACTTTTCCCCCTAGTTAGACATGCAGGTAATTGATGAGACCACAAGGATGATATGTATGACCGTCAAAAGCTTTCAACATCGTAGGTGATTGAGATAGGTGCAGCAAGCCAAGAGACTTAAAATAGTTTAGAGACATAATGCACATAGATTTTCCCTCAACAATAATAGTACGATGAATGAGGTGATTGAGAAAATTTACTTGGATGGAGAATTCCAATTTTGTTGGTAATTGTGGCACATAATACGTATGATTAAAGACTACAAGATTGGAATATGTCGGATCGATTCCACCAATTTCCGACAACAAAGCCTACTTCTGGGAGGGAAAATTTTGAATTACATCAAGCGTCGACATAGCTGAAGGGGATTTAGGAGCTCGGGCTCAAGGAATGAATGTTGATTTATGGAGGACTCCCTTCGGTGGCTTTATTGTTAATTCAGGAATAACAGTTGGCGGAATAGAATCCGTAGACGGATTCGTGGTCGAGGTAGTAGTTTTTTCAGTATCCTAACTACCGTAATATTTATTACGCGTTGACACCAAAACATCAGTTGTTGGCTTCATGACATATAGCATAAGCACTTGGGAACTAGAATTTGGATCCGTAGTAACCAAATTTGTGTCTGGATTGGGAAATGGATCTGTCAACACAACAGATGCATATGAGGTCTTAATTAATTTTGAGAATTCAGCATGGGGATGAAAATCTTGAACAAAGTGCTCCTCATTAGAGATTATACAAGGGTAACAATGTTTCCGATTGTTTCTAGTTATTTGATCAGATGATCATTCCTGAAAGGTAGAATTTTTCTTTTTCTTTGATTTCCCCTTTTTCTTACTTTCGAGTTGCTTGTGACTTTTTCCCTTTTCAAATGACATAGAATGAATTTCAGAAGAAGGTACAGGATCAAATGCAATAGAGTGATGTGTGCTTGTAGTATTAATCATACTGTCGTCGGCATGAGAGTCCTTATATGGAGGAGGAAAATTAAAATTATATTGCAACGTTTTGGGAATTTTCTCATAGAGCGTGCCAAACTAGGTGTAAATCAAATCTAAGTATTAGGCACAAGCAATGACTTGCTCTTCAGTGATGACGCCACTCTTAGCCACATCCTCGATGATAGATGGCAGCAAGGAATTAATGAACCACTCAACAAGGAGCTGATCAGGAACAAATGTCTTGACCATTCTACCACAATGATGCCACTCATGAATATGATCAGAAATCTGATTAGCATTAGTCCATTAGGGGAATTTTGAGGTCTAAAATGGGCCTCCTAAGAAAAGTGTACAACCAAATTAAAATGTATAAGAACCAATAGGATTCAAGATTATGATGTCAACCGTGGGGGATGATGCACCATTTTTTAAGTAAAAGGGTACAAATAATAAAAATAATTAAATAATAAAACTACTTTTTCAACTCGTATTTTAAACTTATCTCCCAAATTTTTTACTCAAATTTCAAGCAGGAGTACTCGTTGGATGCAAAATTTAATTTCTCATCCAAGGAGTACCCATGTTACATACTTTTGATGGACCTTGCTACACGAAAAATGAGAAATACATGAAAAAACATGATTGTAATCACGTTTTTCATGTATTTATCATTTTTCATGTAGAATGATCCATCAAAAGTATGCAAAATGGGTACTCCCTGGATGAAGAATTAAACTTTGCATCCAACGAGTACTCTCGCTCTAAATTTGAGTAAAATTTTTGGGAGAGAAGTTGAAAATACAAGTTGAAAAAATAGTTTTTCCTTTTTTCCCTCTAAAATTTGATGATGTAATCAAATATTATTTTATTATTTCCACTATTGTTTTATAATTTCCTTAGGAGGCCCATTTTAGACCTCAAAATTCCCCTAATGTGTTTAAAATTGGTCAAGAGTTATGTTCTATTTTCATATCATATGGGTAACTAGAAGTAGGTTAGAAAGGTAGTAGCTAAGGTTGTAAAATTATCAAATGAAGCTCGTGGTAACTCAATGTACCACTTCACAGCCAGAGCAGTGAGCATACGCTGGAAAAGATGTAGTTGAACAGAGTCATCATTTAAGGAGTTAGATGAACACCAAAAATGACAATTTAACATGCATTGACAGGTCATCTCCAGGGTTTCCATTGAACTTAGGAATATTCGAGGGTAATTTATGTGGTATCACTGGCCACCAAGGAGCATAGTTGATTGGATCGTTGGTAAGCCAGTTTAAATCAGGTAATTTTAAAGTTGCAAAAAGGGGCAACTTTCGATTTAGTCAGGTTGAGCATAACCATGGTATGATGGAATTTCTTAGGAAATAGGCCTTTGGGCACTATCATAAGGAATTTTTTTTTGGTAACCCAGATAGGGGTTTTTTTTATAAGTAAACACTTGAGGATTATGTTGACCAAAACCTGGGTAAGTTATTTGTTGTTGGAATGATTGATGTGGAATTCACGCTTGTGGCTACCAAGGTGTCTGTCCACCAAGATTACAACCCAAACTAGAATAGATTGGACCCGGTTGTGAATAGCTAAAACCCAGTTTTTCCTGTGACATCCCATAATAGGGTAATCCATCTTGTGAATAAATAATTTCAGATATAGGTGGTTGTTGTAAACCAGCTGAAGGAGTTGGAGTCTGAAGGCCCAATACTTGAGGGTATTTGGTGGAAGGACCCGCCTGAGACAGTTGAGGTACAACACTTTGAGCCTGTAATAGAGGTAAGGATGTATTAACAAGCATAGTAGATGTGGGTGTGACAAGTTGAACCGGTTGATACGAAAGCACAACTGTTTGAGGTTGAACAAGAAAAATAGGTTGCCACTGAAAAATAGAAATTCCAACATTAGGATGACCATATAACATAGGAGTATTGTTAAAATGGGTGACCATAGGTTTCCCCCCAGCATGAGGAGTATAATAAGATGGAATATATTTTTCTTCAAATATTTGGAGTCCATTTGATATTGTACTCGATGGAATAACTTGATATTGCACTGAAGATGAATATAAAGGATCAAGCCGTTTAGTACTCATTAGAAATGTACTAGATAGAATACCAGATGATCACAATGGTGAATTCCATGGGTTTGAGGATGCACCAGAGAAGGTTCCAGATAAAGATTGATAACCAAGTGGGATGGAAGGGACACCATATAGATGTGACTCTGGTGATGTGGTGAACATCGACAGAGTAACAAGAGAAGGTGTTGCTGGAACTGTAACAGAAGGTAAAACCGGATATGTTGACTCAACTATGTTCATATGACCTAATGTATACCCTACATGATCTATGGGAGCTCGAATTGTGTTGGCAATATGTTTCTTGTGATCTATAATATTACATTGATTTTCCTTGATGGCAACTCTCTGGAAAAGGATGAAGAAACTATGTGTATGAATAATCTCAGTAGTCTCTCGGAATTTTTTTGTAGCAGACTGGTTATTTTTAATATGTCACAATGTATACACGAGTTTGTAAAGGCCAAGTCATGTATGCATGTGGAGAAGTACGTCCCAAGTTGCGTATGCCTGTTTGTGCTCCAAAATTATAATACCAGGGGGCTTTACCATGGTATTATCCCACAGTATTGAGCGTTGTATTATATATTTGATTCCATCCAGGATTACCATCAGAAATTGAGTGGTTTTGACTCATGGTATTGGTAAAAGCTAAATATATATAAGGAGAAGAAGATCATAGTGTAAAGTGTGCATTAGGAAGGGTTGTTAATGAATAAATTTCTCTAAGGAATATCTGCATGGATGAACTCCGTTTTTAGTTGATAGATTTGAATCTATCATGCACCCATGGATATAATGATGGTTCAAGATCTCTAGATCTGAAGATGATGAATCTCTAGTATGATTATTGAAGAAATGATGAAGAACTGGTGCAAGTCTACTAAAGAAAATGAAGAAATCTGGGTAAGTTTTATAGATATGGCATGTTCTGCAAAATTTATTTTTACAGATCAATACGCTAGTTGGTCTCAGTAAAAGCACGTATATACACGAGTTCGCTTCATGAAAAGCGTGTATGGCAGTTAGGGTTTTCTGAAGATTATTGCAGATATTACTACTGTGATTCTTGCTTTTTATCTGTTGTCTGTCAATGAAGTCTTCTTGAAGTTATGGGTTGTTTTGAATACTGAGTATGCTGCTAAGTTGATCAAATCTAATCAATGATTGAGAAAACATGATTAAGATTGACTGACTATCTAAAGGTTCTGCACTGCTGAGAAAATGTTTGACTGAAAGCCTCAAATCTGAATCTGAGTCTGATCACATTCTGAAGGATAGTATACACAGAAGTATATGCGGTTTGGTATAAAGAAAAGTGCGTATACACGCAGCTTTAACAAATCAAAGTAGTGTATTCATTCCAGGTTATGAAAACAGTATGCACTGAGGCGTACGCGGGTTGGTGTGCAGGAAATCACGTATGTACGCGGCTTCAATGAAGCAAAGTAGCGTATGCTATTTGAATTAATGATTTTTCAGGGTTGAGTTTGTATCTGCATATCTATTCTAAAGTCTGGGTTATTTCTGAAGTTCTGGTTACAATTTTTTTCACTATTCTAATTGAATTATTGGGCCAAGTTTATGATTGTTGATAAAGGGTCGTGTTGATGATGTTTGATCCAGTATGAAAATTGATGAAACGTGGTATGCAGTGGGTCTGATGGTTGAAGCCTTAAGTATGGAAGTAGAAACTTCCTACCAGTAGAAGCTGGTGTTATGTTCAGGGGGTTGAAGCTCCCTTCCAGGAGTGGCTGGTAAACAAGAAGAAAGGGGGTTAGAGCTCCATTCCAGTAGCAGCTGGTCAATGAGTGAAGGTTGCAACCTTCTCCAGGTAGAAGCCTTCATACTGATATGAGTCTGCATCAGTACAATGTTGTAAATAGTTTTCCATATAATAAATATTGAAGACAGAGACGACAGCAGTGGTGGTTTTCTGCCAAATTGGGTTTGCACCTTAAATATTGGTGTTCATGTGTGTTCCACTTATGTGATGTTTTATACTGCTGTTATTGCACATATTTGCTTATTATCTAACCTGATGCATAATTGGTAAATCTAATTTAAAGACTGTTTCCGAGAAGCTTTCTAAACTAGAAATTTATATCAATATATACTAGTTTCTTTCAGCATATCCGTGTGTATATGTGAGTTCAGTTCATAAAAGGTGCGTATAGAATTATACAAAAGAAAAAGTTGAATTTATAGATATGAGCTCTAAATACTGATTCACCCCCCCTCTTAGTATTTTTCCCAACAAATTAACACAGGATCAAAGAAATTAGTGTGAGGTGATTGAGGAAAAGTCTCGTAAAGATAAAGCTCCGATCCAAAATGAGTTGGATTCGAAGGTGTTTCTTCTTGTGTTGTTTCTTCAATCAAAATCAAACCAGGTGGAAGAATTTCGCCATCAGGCCCGAAGTCTATTTCAGGTGGTTGACTGCGCGATATGGGAGACTCAATGGCTACAATCAATTGTGGACTGACCGATACAGGAACACATTTTGGTTGTTTTACTTCAGGATCTATATGTTCTAGTAAAATAACAATGGGATACAGAAAAAATTCTAGTTGAACAATGTTGGGTTCGGGAGGTATGGTCTCACTAATTGGATGGATCATGACCACAGGTAGTTGTGAGGACTCTGTCTCGACAATAGTGGATGAACCAGAATTTTTAGAAACAACTAGAGACGACTCCTGTATATGTGAGGATGATGTCACACCAAAGGTACTGATAGTACTAGTTTCAGTAGAATGATGTTGCTTTCGCCGACTGGAAATGGATTCTGGTGGTAAAGGTGGTTTAAGTGCTATTATATGCGAACGACGGGGAAATGGATGTTCTTATTCCACGATGAATGATTGATTTTATGACAAAAAAAAAACAAACAAAATAAAAGGGTAATTCTAGGCAAAATGTTTACCAAGTAATTGTGAACTACAGAATACCTCCTGGAAAACCAAGAAGTACGGGCAGGCAGTCTCCCTGAATGTTGTGTTCGATGTATCACAAGTTACAGGGTGGCCGACTCAGTGACCTATTTATGGATATCAACCTAAATTTTTCCTCTCAAATATACCCAAAGGTACGTGGAGGTCCAAGTCCATATTAGAGTTGTCTAATGCGAAACCGCACAGTGAGAGCACCCCCTTATACTTTTCACATTAGAACACCGCCTCATATATCTAAAGGTACGTGGATGAGCTTTGATATACTTAAATACGTTGAGTGATGTATCGCAGACAATTTAGTGACAACTGCTATGTTTAACAACGCCAGAACACGTCTTAGCCTAGACCTTCTAAATGTTATCATTAATGTTCCAACGCTTTCTTAGGTTGAATGATGTAAATTTTATGTTGGCCTTGTTTAAAATTTTGTCTTTGAGGTTCACCGGGTGATGTAATGGAAATTCCTAAAAATTCAAACTAAATCATAAGAAAATTTTTCAATTTAGCCTTTTAAATGAAAATCCTAACTACTAAAGGGAAAGATCAATCAATTTTTGAGCATACAACAAAGAGCACAAATGAAATGCAACTTTCCTAACTTGTTCCTATGAAACACAGACAATTCACTATATGCGCATGCATGTTTTTCTTTTCAGCTCCCTTTAATGTAAATTAAAGAAAGGAAACTGTATGCATCAATCAATAAAACAAGTGTTTTCTTATGAGAAACGAGGAATGAAATAACAATTTCTCCTAGGAAAATGAAGAATGGAACTACAATTTTCCTATAGGAAATGAGGAATGAAACAAAAATTTCCTTTTTGAAAAAAGAATTGATCTAATGCAGAAATGAAATACTTTGAATTTTTTTTTCCAATGATAAATAAAAGCACTAAAGAGACATTGAACAAATTTAATTTTCAAAGGAGGAATAACAAGACATTTTACTAGTCTCTAAGAGGTATCAAACATCTAAGAATACAACAAAAAAGTGTTTGATACTAAAATAAATGACAAATTAGATGGAATTTTGTTGGTTGAGGGGGCAACATAATATCTAAGGGGAGATAGTGCATTGCAGAGCACTCCTGAGTGGGAGACAGTGCACTGTGTCTTAACCAACAGTGCATTGGGTGTAGCTAAGATTGGAAAATCAAGCAACAAGACACACTTCTAATGCAATTTTTTCATTCAAATGAATGATGACTGAAATTATATGCTACTGATGAGGATAAATAGAGGCAAAAACACCAGGAATGATAGGATACTCCCTAGCGGATTCGCCAATTTTTTATGTAGAATTGTGATCTACGAATAAACCAAATTCCCTAAGTGTGGTGTTTTTCACTTAGAACAACAGATGAAAGAATAACTATCACTTCCTCTAAAACAAGCAGATATACAGAATGGTAAAGGAGCCTAGTTGTGATTCTTTCACTTCTCCTTCTCTTTCTGTCGTTGTTTTCATTTCTCTCAATCCAACTCAAGTCGCTAGATCGATTCCTACAAACACAAACAGAGAACAATAAACAAGATGCAATATACAATGTTCTACTTATCTTACTCAAATAAAATCGATTAGATCTAAAATACATACGTCATTCAAGAATACATTGCACAATAAATGGAGACATATGTATGGAAAAATAAACAACAATATTTATTAAGGAGTATAAGGGGAAGATTACAACCAATGGACTGATTTGTTGTCAAATTGCTCTAGCTTCATTCTCGCCTCATCACTTCTAGCATTATCCTAGTAGCATATCAATACTTTCACTCTCTTATCAAATTAGAATCCAACAACATAACTTTACCAAATTTCTTCCTTCCCTAGCACTAGTATGAGTGCTCAATTTATAGGGAAACTGATGGTAGTTTCTCAATGAATGAATTTCTAATAATAGGAAATACATGTTTCCAAATTCAGAGGTGTTATATGGACACTTGGATTTGAAGTTTGACACATATGGACTCTTCTAGAAGGCACTGGCCATGTGGATATTCCCGAAACAATGAGATTTTTTCTCCCAGGTGACCAACGCACCCTTGAGTGTCAGGAAGTGCACTATAGTGCACCCTTTCATGGAGTATTTGGCACTACAATGGAGTTATTCCTTTGCAGGTGAGCATTGGTGAGTCAGTAGGTGATATAGAATATAATTCAAACCTTGAAAATCTCACAATAGAAGCCATGAATGAAATGTCTTCACTTAGGGCATGTAGCAACTGAAATATAAGGGGATGATAGATCCTATTTGATTGGACGTGGGGATGATTTCTAGTTTCACCAAGTCATGGGGGATGATGCCAAAATTTATCTATAACAAATGGAGAACCCTAAACATCCAAAAACCTAACCCTGAGAGATGAAGGGCCAAAAATATGGGCCTCGTTTGGGTAAATTGTTACATCAACTTCCCGAGGACGTAACTTTAGCATACGATCTCTGTTTAACGCATACCATACCTTGTTAGAAATATATATCTAAGGAATAAAAAATTTGAGTGAGAAAAATCAATATATAAACCCATTTTCCTCTTGGTTTTCCCAAAAAACATCGGTTAAGGCCTCAAAACGACTCTGGAAGTTGAGGACCCGAAAAAATATTAAAAATAGTAAATTGTGCTACAATTAAGGAAACTGAAAAACTGAAAGAAACAATGGTGGGGCCCCAAGTGGAATATGCGGGTAGCCACCAATATCCACCTGGATCATATCTCGACTTATTACGATCATAAGAGATTATTCCTTAAGAGAAGGAGATATATACACCTTTATATAGGTTTTATTGTTATTGATTTTACCCTTTCCCTTCTTTACTCGATTCGATTGGCAGGAGAAACACCATTTAAATACAACATTTATTCAAGGATTGAAGATCCTAGAATATATATTGTCTTTTTGGTTTGACCAAAGGCTTTCTATTCGAATGGATCATATTTTCCATTCATACATCATTAAATTTAAAGATATATAAACCCAAGATAGAGAAGAGGATGAAAAATAAGCCAAGCACTGTTTGTTGTCATAATTTTCCTTTTAAAGTTTTTCCAAATTGTATTTTGAGCCAAATATGAGAATATTTCATGCAGAGTCTTAATAATAAAAAAACGAAAGAAATAAAATAACAAAAAACAAAGAAACAAGACCAAAAGGAAAGTGAATGGAGGTTGAACATAAAGAAACATTAAAAATGAATGCAAAGACTAGATGGAGAGAAAATGCAAGATGAATTCAAAAAGGGAAACTAGAATACAAGTATACCTACTCCTAACCTAACCAGCTAGAATGTTAGGGTCAAGTGTAATGATATTTCCAATGTAACCACCATAATTTTTCCTGATCTACAAACACAAGAATATGAGTGATTAAAACCAATATATAATGATGTGCAAAAGGGAAGACAAGAACTTTAACAGCTTGAAAAAAATATTCAAGGTATCGTTGAAAGGAAAAAATAAGTGACATAATGACTAACCTTCACCATCCAGAAACCTTACCTTTAAGATGAAAGAAAAATTCATACAAACCTCAAGAACTTGTTGTGAAAGTGTCTTCATCGGTGTTGTCTTGCTTAACAAACATCAAGAAAGATCGAATATTGTTATTAGAAAAAGGGTTTTCTAAGTAAGATATCACAATCCACTCATATATTCGATCATTAAATCCAAAACAATCCTTTTGAAAACCATGAAACTATTAGAAAAATGAAATTTCAACCATAACATTTGAATTGTGGGAAGAATCTTATAAGGGAAAGATAGACCAATCTGGTTCATAGGATTCATCAAAATAGTGAGAGCCTAACATAACCATCAGCAAAGACTGAAGTGCCTCAATTGTTTGACAAATATATGAATGATGAAATGATCAATCATAAATACCATTGGATACAACTAGATTAAATTATGAAAAACAACAATCACCATATATACTAGTGGGAAAATGGTTATTGAAATGGAAATTGTTAGATCCAACATTATGATTAGATGGGTAGATTAACATATAATAATATTGATTGTTGATCAATTCCCTTTGTGTCTAATTCCATACTAGACCAGTAATATAAATTCTTTCGAAATAAAAATCAATTGTTGGCCTTGTAAATAAAGGAAACTGATATAAACAACATGCTTATGGAAGGTTAGAAGAATATGTAAAATCAAATCTAGAATCCATATGATCATGGGGGTTTTGATCCACTAAATGATTCAAGACTTGAATTCTACTTAGAAGGATTGATAAGACTAGAAAAAAAGTTATTTTCTCAATGAAATTTACAATGAAGATTAGGAGCTGATTTTTCACCAAAAAAATCAACAAATATAAATTATTCGACTAAATATAGCCTTTACATCGATCAAATTAACAATTATTTTCATTCATGAAAGGCATGCATTCCAATCCCAATTTAGGTACAATAGGTCTAGATGGGTATGAATTCATTATATCAGTATCCTTCATTTGATCATAAACTTGAACTACAGAGATAGAAAAATTATGGTGAGAAATACCAAAATCCATCAAGGACGAGCTTGCATCCAGTGAAACAATATTAATTAAATAAATTTTCAAGGAAACCTGGATTTGACACGATTCGGGGATATTAGTAGGATTAAAAGAAATTGACATAACCATCAATGAGAGTTGAAGTGTCTCCACTTCCTAAAAAGTTCCAGAACTTTTAAAATATAGATAAAACAATTTGAGGACTGAGTAAGATCGCAAATTGCATGTGGATAACTACTATCAACTAAGTTAATAGAATCACCATTATCTGGATGGAAACCATCTACATCACTAGTTTGATCATATTTTTCAACCTGAAAAAAAGAATTACTCAAGTCAGAATATTATTTTGATCAGAAATCTAGAGATGTATGAATCAGAGAAAACTCACGAGAAACATGATTTGAAGGGTTATCTTCATGCAAAACATGGGATTGCAAGGAATGGAATGGATGTTCTATTATTTCATTCCTTTCTTCTTCATCATGGATAATCTCACTATCCTGTGTCATGTCAAGGTTCAACTCATCCGATTATGAATCTAGATAGCATGGAGTATCTTCATCGCAAGTTGATGCATTACAAACAATAGATCACATTGAGTAATAGGGAGGTGAAGATGAAGAAGTATTCTTAAGTTAATATTCTTTGAACGAATCATATTTAACATCTAAATATTTCAAAAAAAAAATCTTCTTGAACTAAAAGATTAGTTGGTGCACTTGGGCTTCCATCATCGTATACATCAACAAAGTCATCCTCATCATAATGATAGTTTACCAATACTTTATATTGATTCGGAAAATTAAATTCATTTTATTGACTACCAAATTCAATATTAGCCAAGAATGAGGAAACACCATCTTCACACAAAGGACTCTGAAAATTTGAAGAAAGATTGAAAAAATCTTGACCTTCCTTCTCCTCTACCTGCAAAATGTGACTACCTTGCACCTATTCACTTCTTGGGTATAGAAGAGATTTATTAGGAAGATCAAGGGACAAGGGGTCATGAGAAAGAGATGATAGAGGATGGAAAGTATCCAAATCATATTTAGAACTGAATTTATGAGTGTTAATATTCTCTTGTGAAATGGAGGTATTAATATTCATATTAAGCTCCATAAACCATTCCAAGTTTTCCTCCATCTGATCTGGATTATGAGAAATCGATGAAGGTTGAAGAGACAGATCAACCATTATATTTTAATATTTCCCAAATTTGACATCATCGCAAGGAGATGCCCACATCAGAACTGGAAAAGGAGGAGGATAATGAACAAAAGGAATAGTAGGTTCCTCCTTTGAAATTATGGGTGTCTCATTATTTACTTTGGGGAAGAAGAAATATCAGATGGTTCGGGTTGACCATGTGAAGAGATATGAACCAATATCTCAAAATTTGGTTTGAATAAATCCCAAACTGTATCTTATTCAAGAAATTCATAACGAAGGTGAAGGAATCGATTAGAAAAATCCTCAATTGATTCATCAAGATTACTTACTAGTTGAACAATACTTTTAAGAAGATCTCAGTAGTCATACTTATCAAATGCTAAATGAAGTGCCTTCATGAAGTATTCAAAAGAATGTATGGGAGAAGATGGTAAGGTATGACACCATCGACTAACTCAACCTTCAAGTGCGAGGAAGAAAATTATAAGAGAAACATCTTCATAATAAATTTTATAAAATTTAGAAAAATAGAGAAAATTATATATGTGGTTGATTAAAGATATATCACCTGTTAGTGTCTGTCATTTTTGTCAGTCAACAATGATCAAATTATTCTCTTTCAAGTTGTTGATAGGGTCCTAAGTCAAATTTTTATAGTTTCAAGGAGTTTTCAAATAAAAATTTAATCATTGGTTAGTATATCTAGGTCATTACTATTACCTCCATTCTCATGGTCGGGTCATTATTCCTTGGAAGAGTGTCTTGGTCATCATTCCGGCTATCATTCCATATAGTGTCATCATTAGGTTATATTATCAAATGTCATGTAAATAGGTCATGTCATCATATATGTCACCATTAGAGGGAGTAGCAATAGGGAAAATTGTTCTATAATGATCTCTAAAATTATTTTTTATCTTTATTAAGATATAATTATGTATAATAAGGTTTGAACCTGCAGTTCACTAGTAATCCATATCATTTTTTGAAAAGACAAGGTGGGGCCACATCACCACCTAAGAAAAAATTGACCCTCCAGCCTATAAGAAGACTAAAGGACCACATAATTTTCTCATTTCTCTCTCATAAGACATCTATCCACCATCGAATTACATTCTAGCCCTCAGAGGAACCAAATTTCTCCTTAAAAGGTTGAATTTACTCCCTCGCTACACTGCGCTTTTCTCCAGAGTGTTGTGTTTTTCTCAAGGGAGAAAAAGATTCCTTCTCTAGGGGTTTCTTCATTAGCCATAGGTTCAAGCTCAACAAAAAAAAGTAAGTGGGATTAATTTATCCCTCATCTACCTTTATTTTTCTTCATCACATTCTTGAAAGCTAGGAAAAGCACCCTCTCCTAGGTTTTGCGCTTTTCATCTCATAGTGTGTTTAATTCATTTATTGAGAAAAAACTTGAAATTAATGCTCAAACACATTCCCTCACCTTCCATACACCTTCCTTGAGACTTCCCCTCACCCATTTCCCTCATTTCCTTCATTTCCCTACAAACCATAGCCTACACTACAATTTCCTAGGCTAAGATTGTGTTTTTCATTTCACTAGTTTCAATCCCACTTCTTCACCCCTGTGAGCATCACCCGATGCAATAAGTGCTAAGTGCACTATTAAAAAATCATGAGAAATTAGTCATTTACGACTACCTCTCATGGAAATGGTTATACTTGAATGACTTTCTTGACACATTTGAATCCCCAAAAATCATATCTAGTGTGTTTTAATTTGTATACCAATTCCGCTCACTAATTTACCAAATTTTAACCTCCCTACACTCCCTAACATCTATCCCTACCCTCTAAAATTTTCCCAAGAATTTAGACACTCTCAAACCCCTTAATCTCCCTCTATTTATAAAATTGCCCCAAATCCCCTATTTTCCTAAAACTAAACCCTAATTCCCCTTCCTAGTGAGCTAGGGTTTCACATCGATCCAAAAAATAGTAATAAGAGGAAGCATAAAGGATACCAAGAACAAGATGTCTCAATAGGCAGGAAGAGAAGGAAAGTGAACCATCTCCATCACTAGGTCAAGAGGATTTTGATGAGTTGATTGCAGCAGAAATTGAACAAGACAAGAATTTTTTTCTTGACAAGGTGAATTGTAACTTGGAAAATCTTATCAAGAAGACCAAAAAGAACAAAAAACTTTAGAGGCACATGGCAATGCATTACTGCACTAGAAACAAGATTTCTCAGATTAGGGTTAAAAACTTAAAAAGAAAATTGAGGAAAACCATAATCAAGAAAAGGAAGAAGGATAAGCTTGATTTATTGTCTGAGGCCTCTCTCATTTCCTAACACATAATTTTCCAACTTAAAGGGGAAATTCTGGACCATTTTTTAAGAAAATTTTGAAAATTTTGATTTTTTGTGACTTTTGGCTAAAAACAAGAAATTCATGACAACCAAAAGCGCAACGCCTGGCACTGCGCTTTTCCCTGAGGGCTCAAAATCAAAAAAATTTCATGTGATTAGAAATATTGTGACCATAATATGTCATCCGTCTATTTTTTTTACCATTTCAACCCTCTAGTTGGAAGAAAGATGTCAAAAACATGCTAAAAAACCATTTCCTGACACTGCTTTCACCCTGGCGCTGTGCTTTTATAGCGACCTTAGGAGAATCGAATTTTATCAGCCTTAGAGAGGCCATTGTGCTTGTCTAAGGACTCTATGGATAACTAGAAAACCTAAGCTTTCCAATTATACCTTACTATCAGGATTTGGAGTACTCGAAGTCACTTAAAACTGCCTTCCAAGTTGGCACTGCGCTTTTCCCAAATGGTGCTACGCTTTTCCCTGAAGGTAAAAAATTAGAGTTTTATCAGTCAAACTCAGTTTCTAATGATGTAATTTGTTTTGTTTGGAGTTAAAATGATGTAAATGAATTTAATTGAGCTTGTTAATGTAAATTTGATGTAATTATGAAGGTCATTTATGATAGAAAGGTTATTCAAAGGCTAAAAGGAGAGTTTGTTCTAACCTCCCTAGTCTTAGGTTTGGTTAGAGAAATTGATGTAAAATGTTCTATCATGATGAATTCAACCCCTGAGAGAGAGGAATATGGTTTTGGTATATATGTATCTTTTTTTCAATCAGATTCAAGGTTTTACATGACAGAGTAGGAGGCTTCGAGCTTTGTGTACAATTTATTTTTACATAAATACAAGGACGATTGCAACTATTATATAGGGATTCATGTGGTATGATTTTGTGATATTGTTTTACTTATGTAAATAAATTTTATGAATGATTAGTTCACCTTATTTCCATATATTTTCTTTCAGTGATCTTCCTATAAGATGTTAAACATAATTCTCAAATTTTATGCTCTGCTTTGGTAGGAATTTCATGTTTATGTTATTCATATTGTGATAAATGAACTCATGCTTGTCATGCTCATTTTGGACCTTTAATTTTCCACCCTACAATAAAATTTATGACCTCAAAGTTTCATTGAAAATACCTCCCATTCCCCTTTGTATCCTTGCAACTAAAATCTTTTAGATCTGACCTAGTTACCTTGACCTCTCCTCCTCATCCAACATAAACCATAAATTTAAAAACCCTAGAGATAAATACCTAGCCTAATATATTTTTACCCTCTTCAGTCACCTTGTGGGATGTAATATTGCAGAGAGAGCCCTCTCTGATTTAGTAGGGCTAGCTACCAAATCCTAAGTGGTTCGAGGTTACCTCCTTCGGTTTCCATTCTTAGCCTTGGGACACTGTGGAGGATAAAATTTTTGAATTTTTTGTTGGGGAAACAAAACATTACATATTCTATGGGATTTCAAGACAAATTCATTGAGATCTGGGTTTGTGGATGATAGGACCTATCTTTCAAGAAGGTTGACTCACATTTGTAGAGCCAAAATGTAGTTTTCAGAACTAGCTCCTAAGAAGTTCAAAAGATCAAAAACTTGATCCTAATCCAAAATCTCTATTTTAAGACCCAGAGAGGATTCTGAAGAAACAAATATCACCACTCCAACAAGTTGACTCAAGTTCACCATCACTGGTAACATCTATTTCACTTCCTGCTGATTTGACTACTCTAGAAGATTTACCTTTCAACATCAAGTTTGAGCTTTCATTATTTAATACTAAATATTAAACCTCACTTTTGGAAATAGTATATGATCCTGTAAAAATCAAATTGAGTCCACCATCTTTAGAGTCTTCATCTGAAACTAATAGGAAGGTTTGGTCACATTTCCACAAGCTTCAAAAATTGGCTAATAGCTTACAATGCACCTATGAAAAATCCTATATTCAGTATCAACACTAAATCTTGTTTTCTGCTACATCCTTACCTTCATCATCTCATTCAGCTGCTAAAACATATTCCACACCTTATTCATCACCTCCTCCAAAAAATCCTAATCAAACAACACGTCCTATTGTTACTCGTGCACAACCTTCTGGAGCATTCATGGCGATATTTGGCCCTTTAATCTTACCTACCCAACTCACTTCCTTACCTCAAGGGTATGGCCAAAGGCTCCCTCTGTTTTATGGGAAAAAAGAGGTTACAACCCTACAACATATGGTGAAGGTCACCGATTTAATTGATCTTGAAGAGATCCAAAATGATGATGCAAATATGAGGAGAATTGCCCAAATTTTTTCAGGAGATGTGAAGACATGGTTTCGTAATATAACTCCAAATTAAGATGCAAATACACAATAGTTGAATGATTTATTTTTAGCTAAATTGGAAGAAAAGAAGAATCCACTTCATATTCTTGCTAAATATGATTCTTTGAGAAAACATCCCAATGAGTCCGTGCAATATTTGACTGCTTGATTCAACAAGATCTAAAATTCAATTAAAAATGACATCAAGCCTCCTTCTGGCTTGGATTTTCTACATTATCCGGATGACTTTGATCCTGACATGGTTTATCAGCTGAGGGAAATGAGTCCTACAACTCTTGAAGAGATGCAGAGAAATGCAATGAGTGTGGAGGAAAATTTGATGATTAAGAAATAAAAAATGAAAACAGAAATAAGGGGAACAATTAAAGAGGGGCCATCTACTTCTTCAAATGGTAAGATGGATGCTTTGATAAAAACTAAGGAGAAAATGATGGATAGGATTAAAATATCATATAGGAAACCAGAATATCAGATCCGGAATCCTAATTTTTGAGGACAACAACAACACCAACTTCAGCTCAGAGTCAAACAAAGACAATAGAGAGGTCAATATCAGCAAGCACAACAACAGATTAGAACTCCAATTCAGCAAAACTATGCTTAGGCACTTGAGAAAGAAGGAGAGATTATTGAAGAGAATCATCTTTTTGATAATGATGGGTAGCCTATTTTCTTAACTGAATATGAAGAGTACACTCAAGAACTTGAGGTTGACCAATCTGATGATTAGAAATTTGTTCCTTCAAATGATGATATGATAGTAGCAGAGACGAAATATTATCAGAGATATTTAAAATATTCCCTTAGCTCTATGCAAAGGCAATATAGTTGGAGGAAAAAATACGTTCCTATTACATCAAACTAAAAGATTCCAACTTATCCAAGGGATACTCAACCCCAAAAACTAACCTCTACAAATAAGAAAAAATAAAAGGATCCTGCTACTACTAATCAGAGAAAGAACAATCAGGCATCCACTAGAAATCCAAATAAAGATAAGGAAACATAAAATTCAGGTCAGAGAAAGGAGATTCCTACCAAAGAACAGTCTGAAAATAAGGATGTTAGTTCCAAAGAGGTAGAAAAATATCCCAATCAGTTTAGTTTAGAGAATGAAATTTCCAAATTGAAAGTTTCCATTCCTTTAACTAAACTGGTAAATAACGATTAGTATAAGTTTCATGTATCTAAGATTCTCAAAATCGACCAAACATCTGATATGGTGAATTTTAGCGATGACCAACCTGCATTTTTGTTTGGCCCAACCGTAGATGGAAACTTACCTGATAGTGAAGTCCCACCTTTCTACCTCAGTCTTAGATTCCATGACTTAATCCTTCACAATGCCATGTTAGACTATGGAGCATCTCACAATATCATGCCCAAATCCATAATGGACAAGTTAGGATTGGACATTACTTGCCCATATCACGACCTTTACTCCTTGGATTAGGGTAGAGTGAGGTGTCTAGACCTCATTAAAAACTTGGTGGTGTCTCTTTATCAAATTCCTCAAAACAATTTTTTGATGGATGTTGTTGTGGCTGATATTCCTCCAAGGTATGGGATTTTTCTCTCGTGCTCATGGGGAGAAAATATGAAAGGCACTTTGCAACTCAATTTCTCTTATGCTACTACACCGGTGTTCGGTCAACTTATAAAATTGTACCGAGAAACCAAGATGAAATATATGATTAGCAGCAAAGAGAAACCAAATAATCATCCTATACACTCTGTACATACTGACTTAGAGTATTTTATTTTATTTAATGATGATAGTCCAGTTGATATAGATAGTCATCTAGTAGAGAATGCATAAGTTTTAGAGGTTTTAGATAGTGTTGGAGAATTTTTAAATGCAGAAATGATGGAACAAAAAGTGAATGATTTGTAGCCAAGTACATCAGTCAAGAAGACAACAAAATTAGTGAAAGAAACAGAGCATGTTGAGACACCAAATCAAAAAATATAAAACAAAGATCAGCCATCGAAATTTGAGCTTTTGGATGAATAAAAAAGACTTTGGACTATGGGTTTTGATGGAGTAGTGGGAAAGGAAGGAGTTGGAGTAGGGATTTGGATTCATAGCCCAATTAATCAGTCATTCAAGATTCCTCCTAATGTGAGGTGTTTTTCATATAAACTTTCTTTTAGTTTTTCAAATAATGAAGTGGAATACGAAGCTTTTATTTTCGTGCTTAATATTCTTAAGAAGCTAGGGGCTCAAATGATTTCAGTTTATGGCTAATTCGAGTTGATAATAAAACAAGTAAAAGGGGCATACCAGGAACAAAATTCAAGGATGCAAGCATATCACAATGTTCTCTTACATATTCTGAAAACTTTCTCTGAATATACTTTATCCATGATTCCTAGAAACCAGAATTGTATTGCTGACTCTTTTGCTATTGCAACAAGCATGTTTAGAATTCCAATACATCCTAGCAGGAAATATGAAATTAATTTTAAGAATCGCCCCGTTGTTCCAGATAACCTAAGGAATTTGCAAGTGTTTCAAGATGACAAGAAAATTAACAATTTTCTACAAATGGAGGAAGAGTTTGCCACTTCTCATATTGATGACATATTTCATGATTAAAGAATTAATGATACAGAATAAGAGTTGTTACAACTTAAAGAAAATTCCATTCCAAGAGGTCTTGTACCTTTGGAATAAATCGTTGATCAAGATGATGTCGCAAAGAAACCAACAATGGTCCCTACTGAATCATGAGTTGTGGATATAAACATTGGCACAAATGAGAAGCCAAACATGGTGAAGTTGTCAAAATCCTTAATTCCAGAAATGAAAGGTAAATAAACATCACTTTTGACTGAGTTTTCGAATGTGTTTGCTTGGGATTATTCATATTTGAAGGTTTATGATAAAAGTATAATTCAACACATTATTCCTATCAAGCTCAATCATAATCCTTTCCGCCAAATATCAGGAGGATAAATATGAGGTTGCTGCCATAAATTGAGAAAGAGGTAAACAAATTATATAATGATAGTATCATTATCCATATTCTCTTTTCTAATTGGATTTCGATTCTAGTTCCAGTTAGGATAAATATAGGTGAAATTCGTTTATGCATTGATTTCAAAAATTTGAATAAAGTTTCCTTGAAGGAAAATTATCCTCTCCCTAAGATGGAGCACATCTTACAGAGGATATTTGGTGCCTCTAAAATGTAATTGCTTGATGGGTACTCAATGTATAATCAGATTTTAATGCATCCAGATGACCGTGAGAAGACAACTTTTATGACACCATGGAGTACTTTTATGTACGCCAATATGCCTTTTGGGCTGAAAAATGTAGGAGCCTCATTTCAACGATCGATGGATATTCTATTTTGCTAATGAAAAAGATGTATTTTTGGTTATTTACCCTGATGATTTGACAATTTTCTCTCAAACTGATCAGGAGCTCAGGACCAAGTGTCGTAAAATGGTCAAAAATTAAGGTGCTCAGAACTAGTTTGAACCTGAACTACCGGATAGAGCTCGTCTTCCTGATTCCGGCGCCGTGAACGGTTCAAAAAACGGTCGCCGTATGCAGAAGTTATTCAAGTTCAAAGTTTTGTCAATTTCAATTAAAAAGGGCAAATTGGACTTTGGGAAAATTTTTTATTAAAAAAAGAATATTCCACAGAATATTCTGGGAATATTTCGTGGAATATTCCGCAGAATATTCTGGGGAATATTCCATTTTCAGCCAATGGAAGGGCGCCACGTGGCTAGCCCGGAGGCCGCCACGTGGCCCCAAGACCGAATTTGAAATGGCGCATTTTCAAAAATTTGTTTGGGCTCGACAGGATTCGAACCATGGTCGGGTACGTATTAACACAGCGCTTTAACCAACGGGCCAAGGGCTTTGTTCGTTGTTTTATGTGCGGCGCAATTCATATTTATTGTGTGTATTTGTTTTGGGCGGGGCCCGAAAGGGGGCCAGCCCCTAAGGGCCAGCCCCCTCTACATAGCACCGGGGCCCAAGAACCGTGGCCATATTTCCTCGGCGCGCTGGGCAAACGCTGGGCTGTCAACGAACTTTGATAAACATTGGTTTATGTATGTGTTATATGGTTATTTAATAAACCATATATATATATATTAATCTAAACCATTTAAAACCATGCAAACTCCACATATGAACACATCAATTACCATATTTAATGCCATACGATCAACTGCAGGTGGATTGAAGCACTCGCCACTTTTGGCGCCACCTCCCCATTTGGCGCTCTTATCTGCAGTTCTTCCACATTTAGTGGAGATTTTTTAGCCCAAACTGGCAGTTCAGTAAAGTGGGCATAACTTCTGCTAGGGGAGGCCTTTGAAGACGATTTTTTTTTTGATTTTGGGTCTCTTCGACCTTCTGAAGCCACTGGCATAGGTTTCACATCCATTTGAGGCCATTTGCAGGTGATTTTGCTCCGTGGAAGTTCCAGGAGTCACGAGGGCCAAATCAGTTTGGGAGCTGCATTGGGAATTGTGCAGCCAGTGAATGTGGAACGAAGGTTATTCCTGAAGTTTTTCAGCATTCTGAATCCATTTCTACAGCTCGTTTTTCCTTTTGAGGAATTCTTCTCACTGTTTAGCTTCAGGGAAGCTTTCAGGGCCAAGAGGGCCATTTCAGTGTTGGAGCTGTTTAGGTGCTATGTTCATCCATTTTTGGTGATTTAGAAGTCTATTTCTGATATTTTCGACCTTCTGAGTTGAATGGCAGAGGTTTCAGAACCAATTGAGGTCATCTTCACCTCGAAATTCTCCCTGCAAGTCTAAAGGGCCACCAGGGCCAATTGGGGAAAAGTACTGTAGCAGGTACAAATTTCACTGTTTAGTGTTTGGGAAAGAGCATGTTCAGCTAATTCCTATCTTCTGATTCTGTATTTACAGTCAGATCTGTCTTTCGAGACATTCTTATTCTTGTATTAGCCTTGTAGCATTTTTAATACAAGAGGACAAGCCTAGTTTGAGAGGCTTGGTCCAGCAGATGTAGCCCAGAGAAGGGGGTGAACTGCTTATCATTTTGATGTCTTTATTTGCTGAAGATGATATGCTAAACAAAACTTATATAAATTGTTAAACAACAACTATACATAACTTGCATACACACATAATCACCTACCGCTGAAGCAGTAGTTATTTGTTTTCTTCGCAAGACTTCAAACTTTAAGAATGTGTATGTCAAAGACTTCTAAGTGTTAACTTCATTATTTATTTAGGCAGAGCCTGTAGAGGGCCAGGTAGCCTCTGGAACTCATCCTCTCTTTAGAGGTGACATGTCCGGTGAATGCCCCTACAGTCTATCTCTGTATAAGAAATAAGAAGTTTTTCACATTTTCAGAGGTCAATTGGAGTGTATAGCTCACATTAGAAATTATGGAAAATGGATACCTTGCACCCTTAAACAAGTACATTCCATTTTCAGATCAGATGGTGTCAGAGCCAAGTTTGCTTGACTGACATCACTAGCTTGATTGTGTAGCTTGAAAGGTGTCTTAAGCAGTGTTGAAGATTGACTGCTTTATTATTCTGCAAACTACTTGTTGTTTGAGTTTGTCAGTTCTTTTGTTCATTTTATAATGACAACTTCTATGTTGATCTATGGAGTCCATTATCGATGTTGAAATGGAAGATTCACATGAAGAATTGCAGTTGCAGCAAAAGATGCCATGGAGTTGGCTTGGTAGGAAGTGGATTAACTTCTTAATGCAGTAAGTCATACTCAGTTTGTACATGCAAATTTCAGATTGGTATGCATGTATTTCAGTTGAAAAGTTGATGCAAGATTGCATGTATAAGAAGTTTCGGTTGAAGGAATTTCTTTGTTGTTGCAAAATTTCGCCATGGAGGTGTAAAAGATGAGTATGATACTCACTTATGTTGCAGCAATGTCTTTTGGTTCAGCTCTTGATCACCCACATGTTTTTGGGATGATGTAATTGTTGGTATTTGAAAAGAAGAGTTGAGGATGCACATGTACATAGAGGTTGTATGTGTAATTAGCGAACTGCATATAGTTCATTGAACATGATACATACACATATGTTTGTCAAGATGTATCTTGTTGTTTATCGACTTGCGTCGGTTGTGTGCACACTTGTTACAGAATTTGTGTGTCATTTGTATAGCACATTTCATTGTCAACTGGTTGTTGATGTCATATGTTGCACAAGATGCTTTTTGGTGACATTTGGTGCAACGAACGAAGTGTCCGTGTAAAGCAGTGCAAGATTCCATGAGTTGGAAAGGCATGCAAGCAAAGAGGGCACAAAGTTTAGCAATTGTCATTGCTGGTTTTAGTATGGCAGATTGGTATGGCGAGAAAACTTGGTCGAGATTCGGCACAAGTACATGGCTCATTCAGCAAAATTCGCCATGTGAACAGTTGGCAATTCAGGGAAATTTTTGAAGGCTGGAGAGAAGAGGATGTTGTTATTCTCTCATTTTCTGTACTATAGTTCAGGTCAGCATTTCAGTGAGCTTTTGGGGTCCAAAAGCTTCTCATTTGGGAGGTGTGATCAGGAGCTCAAGTCCAAGTGTCGTAAATGGCTGCAAAAATGAAGGTGCTCAGAATCGGTTTAAACCCGAACGACCGTGATAGAGCTCGTCTTTCCGATTCCTATGGCTTGAACGGTTCGAAAAATGGTCTCCGTATGAAAAAGTTATTCAAGTTCAAAGTTTTGTCAATTTTATTAAAAAAAATGGCAAATTTGACTTTGGGAAAATTTTATTAAAAAAAGAATATTCCGCAGAATATTCTGGGAATATTCCGTGGAATATTCCACAAAATATTCTGGGGAATATTCCATTTGGCAGCCAATGGAAGGGCGCCACGTGGCTAGCCCGGAGGCCGCCACGTGGCCCCAAGACCGAATTTGAAATGGCGCATTTCCAAAAATTTGTTTGGGCTCGACAGGATTCGAACCATGGTCGGGTGCGTATTAACACAGCGCTTTAACCAACAGGCCACGGGCTTTGTTCGTTGTTATGTGTGCGGACGGAGTGGTATTTCATGTTTGAAATGTTTTGGGCGGGGCCCGAAAGGGGGCCAGCCCCTAAGGGCCAGCCCCCCCTTGCCATGTAACCTCCGGCGGAACCACAACCCAGATTCATCGGCGCGCAGTTCGGCGGATATTTCAAACTTTGATTATAATGTTTATGTGGGTTGTTTTATATTAAACGTTGTTTTAATTAACACGTTTAAAAACCGTTTGTATAACCGCCCGTTTCATATGTGAACGTAACCATAAACATTAATTGCCAACCCATTAACCGTGCGGATAAGTTCGGCGGTTGTTCTATTTTGGCGCCCTTTGCTATTTTGGTGGCGTTATCTTCAGTCTTTCCACATTTAGTGGAGATTTTTTAGCCCAAACTGGCAGTTCAGTAAAGTGGGCATAACTTCTGCTAGGAGAGGTCTTTGAAGACGAATTTTTTTTTTATTTTGGGTCTCTTCGACCTTCGGAAGCCATTGGCACAGGTTTCACAGCCATCTGAGGCCTTTTGCAGGTGATTTTGCTTCGTGGAAGTTCCAGGAGTCACTAGGGCCAAATCAGTTTGGGAGCTGCATTGGGAATTGTGCAACCAGTGAATGTGGAACGAAGGTCATTCCTGAAGTTTTCCAGCATTCTGAATCCATTTCTACAGCTCGTTTTTCCTTTTGAGGAATTCTTCTCACTGTTTAGCTTCAGGGAAGCTTTCAGGGCCACCAGGGCCATTTCAGTGTTGGAGCTGTTTGGGTGCTATGTTCATCCATTTTTGGTGATTCAAAAGTCTATTTCTGATATTTTCGACCTTCTGATTCTAATGGCAGAGGTTTCAGAACCAATTGAGGTTATCTCCACCTCGAAATTCTCCATTCAAGTCTAAAGGGCCACCAGGGACAATTGGGGAAAAGTACTATACAAGGTACAATTTCACTGTTTAGTGTTTAGGAAAGAGCATGTTTGGCTAATTCCTATCTTCTGATTCTATATTTACAGTCAGATCTGTCTTTCGAGACACTCTTATTCTTGTATTAACCTTTGTAGCATTTTTAATACAAGAGGACAAGCCTAGTTTGAGAGGCTTGGTCCAGCAGATGTAGCCCAGAGGAGGGGGTGAACTGCTTTATCATTTTGATGTCTTTATTTGCTGAAGATGATATGCTAAAAAAAACTGATATAAAGTGTTAAACAACAAATATACATAACTTGCATACACACATAATCACCTACTCAGCTACAGAAAGTTATTTGTCTTATTCCGCAAGACATCAAACTTCAAGTATGTGTATGTCAAAGACTTCTAAGTGTTACTTCATTATTTCTTTAGGCAGAGCCCGTAGAGGGCCAGGTAGCCTCTGGAACTCATCCTCTCTTTAGAGGTGACATGTCCAGTGAATGCCCCTACAGTCTATCTCTGTATAAGAAATAAGAAGTTTTCACATTTTCAGAGGTCACTTGGAGTATATAGCTCAATTTGAAATTATGGGAAATGGATACCTTGCACCCTCAAACAAGTACATTCCATTTTCAGATCAGATGGTATCGGAGCACAAGTTTTCTTGACTGACATCACTAGCTTGATTGTGTAGCTTGAAAGGTGTCTTAAGCAGTGTTGAAGATTGACTGCTTTATTATTCTGCAAACTACTTGTTGTTTGAGTTTGCTGAAGCTCTTTTGTTCATTTTTATAATGACAACTTCCATAAGTGGATCTATGGAGTCCATTATTGATGTGGAAAGGGAAGTTTCACATGAGGAAAATTTGCAGCAGCAAAAGTCGCCATGGAATTGGCTTGGTGAGAAGTGGATGGACTTCTTATTGCAGTAAGTCATTACTCGTTTTGTACATGCAAATTTCAGATTGGTATGCATGTATTTCAGTTGAAAGAATTTCTTTGTTGTTGCAAAATTTCGCCATGGAGGTGTAAAAGATGAGTATGATACTCACTTATGTTGCAGCAATGTCTTTTGGTTCAGCTCTTTATTATCCACATGTTTTTTGGATGATGTACTTGTGGGTATTTGGAAAGAAGAGTTGAAGTTGCACATGTACATAGAGGTTGTATGTGTAATTAGCGAACTGTATATAGTTCATTGTACATGATACATACAAACATGTTTGTCAAGATGTATCTTGTTGTTTATCGACTTGTGTCGGTTGTTTGCACACTTGTTACAGAGTTTGTGTGTCATTTGTATAGCACATTTCATTGTCAACTTGTTGTTGATGTCATATGTTGCACAAGATGCTTTTGGTGTCGTTTGGTGCAGAGAACGAAGTGTCAGTGCAAAGCAGTGCAAGATTCCATGAGTTGGAAAGGCATGCAAGCAAAGAGGGCATAAAGTTCAGCAAGTGTCATTGCTGGATTCAGTATGGCAGATTGGTATGGCAAGAAAACTTGGTCGGGATTCGGCACAAGTACATGGCTTATTTAGCAAAATTCGCCATGTGAACAATTGGCAATTCAGGAAATTTTTTTTTGAGGCTGAAGAGAAGAGGATGTTGTTATTCTCTCATTTTCTGTTCTACAGTTCAGTTTCAGAATTTCAGTGAGCTTTTGGGGTCCAAAAGCTTCTCATTTGGGAGGTGTGATCAGGAGCTCAGGACCAAGTGTCGTAAAATGGTCAAAAATGAAGGTGCTCAGAACTGGTTTGAACCTAAACGACCGGATAGAGCTCGTCTTCCTGATTTCGGCGCCGTGAACGGTTCGAAAAATGGTCTCCGTATGCAGAAGTTATTCAAGTTCAAAGTTTTGTCAATTTCAATTAAAAAGGGCAAATTGGACTTTGGGAAAAATTTTTATTAAAAAAAGAATATTCCACAGAATATTCTGGGAATATTTCGTGGAATATTCCGCAGAATATTCTGGGGAATATTCCATTTTCAGCCAATGGAAGGGCGCCACGTGGCTAGCCCGGAGGCCGCCACGTGGCCCCAAGACCGAATTTGAAATGGCGCATTTGCAAAAATTTGTTTGGGCTCGACAGGATTCAAACCATGGTCGCGTACGTATTAACACAGCGCTTTAACCAACGGGCCACGGGCTTTGTTCGTTGTTTTATGTGCGGCGCAATTCATATTTATTGTGTGTATTTGTTTTGGGCGGGGCCCGAAAGGGGGCCAGCC
Organism: Pinus albicaulis; assembly: GCA_034641835.2. Classification (NCBI taxonomy): domain Eukaryota; kingdom Viridiplantae; phylum Streptophyta; class Pinopsida; order Pinales; family Pinaceae; genus Pinus; species Pinus albicaulis. The sequence continues at coordinate 1,294,427,572 of CM076575.1, forward strand.
CCCTCTACATAGCACCGGGGCCCAAGAACCGTGGCCATATTTCCTTGGCGCGCAAACGTTGGGCGGTCAACGAACTTTGGATAAACATTGGTTTATGTATGTGTTATATGGTTATTTAATAAACCATATATATATATTAATTCAAACCGTTTAAAAAACCGTTGCAAACTCCGCCATATGAACGCCGACATCAATTACATTTAATGCCAAACGACTAACCATGCGGGTGGATTGGCGGACTCCGCCACTTTTGGCGCCACCTCCCCATTTGGCGCTCTTATCTGCAGTCTCTCCACATTTAGTGGAGGTTGTTTAGGTGAAACTGGCAGTTTAGTAAAGTGGGCATAACTTCTGCTAGGAGAGGCTTTTGAAGACGAATTTTTTTTTGATTTTGGGTCTCTTCGACCTTCTGAAGCCATTGGCATAGGTTTCACAGCCATCTGAGGCCGTTTGCAGGTGATTTTGCTTCGTGGAAGTTCCAGGAGCCACTAGGGCCAAATCAGTTTGGGAGCTGCATTGGGAATTGTGCAGCCAGTGAATGTGGAACGAAGGTCATTCCTGAAGTTTTTCAGCATTCTGAATCCATTTCTACAGCTCGTTTTTCATTTTGAGGAATTCTTCTCACTGTTTAGCTTCAGGGAAGCTTTCAGGGCCACTAGGGCCATTTCAGTGCTGGAGCTGTTTGGGGGCTATGTTCATCCATTTTTGGTGATTCAAAAGCCTATTTCTGCTATTTTCGACTTTCTGAGTCTAATGGCAGAGGTTTCAGAATCAATTGAGGTCATCTTCACCTCGAAATTCTCCATGCAAGTCTAAAGGGCCACCAGGGCCAATTGGGGAAAGTACTGTATAAGGTACAATTTCACTGTTTAGTGTTTTGGGAAAGAGCATGTTTAGCTAATTCCTATCTTCTGATTCTGTATTTACAGTCAGATCTGTCTTTCGAGACACTCATATTCTTGTATTAGCCTTTGTAGCATTTTTAATACAAGAGGACAAGCCTAGTTTGAGAGGCTTGGTCCAGCAGATGTAGCCCAGAGGGGGGGTGAACTGCTTTATCATTTGATGTATTTATTTGCTGAAGATGATATGCTAAAAAAAACTGATATAAAGTGTTAAACAACAAATATACATAACTTGCATACACACATAATCACCTACTCAGCTGCAGAAAGTTATTTGTCTTATTCCGCAAGACTTCAAACTTCAAGTATGTGTATGTCAAAGAATTCTAAGTGTTAACTTCATTATTTCTTTAGGCAGAGTCTGTAGAGGGCCAGGTAGCCTCTGGAACTCATCCTCTCTTTAGAGGTGACATGTCCGGTGAATGCCCCTACAGTCTATCTCTGTATAAGAAATAAGAATTTTTCACATTTTCAAAGGTCACTTTGAGTGTATAGCTCAATTTGAAATTATGGGAAATGGATACCTTGCACCCTCAAACAAGTACATTCCATTTTCAGATCAGATGGTATCGGAGCACCAGGTTTGCTTGACTGACATCACTAGCTTGATTATGTAGCTTGAAAGGTGTCTTAAGCAGTGTTGAAGATTGACTGCTTTATTATTCTACAAACTACTTGTTGTTTGAGTTTGCTGAAGCTCTTTTGTTCATTTTTATAATGACAACTTCCATAAGTGGATCTATGGAGTCCATTATTGATGTGGAAAGGGAAGTTTCACATGAGGAAAATTTGCAGCAGCAAAATTCGCCATGGAATTGGCTTGGTGAAAAGTGGATGGACTTCTTATTGCAGTAAGTCAATACTCATTTTGTACATGCAAATTTCAGATTGGTATGCATGTATTTCAGTTGAAAAGTTGATGCAAGATTGCATGTTTAGCAGTTTCAGTTGAAACAATTTCTTTGTTGTTGCAAAATTTCGCCATGGAGGTGTAAAAGATGGGTATGATACTCACTTATGTTGCAGCAATGTCTTTTGGTTCAGCTCTTGATTATCCACATGTTTTTGGGATGATGTACTTGTGGGTATTTGGAAAGAAGAGTTGAAGTTGCACATGTACATAGAGGTTGTATGTGTAATTAGCGAACTGTATATAGTTCATTGTACATGATACATACACATATGTTTGTCAAGATGTATCTTGTTGTTTATCGACTTGTGTCGGTTGTGTGCACACTTGTTACAAAGTTTGTGTGTCATTTGTATAGCACATTTCATTGTCAACTGGTTGTTGATGTCATATGTTGCACAAGATGCTTTTGGTGTCGTTTGGTGCAGAGAACGAAGTGTAATTGCAAAGTAGTGCAAGATTCCATGAGTTGGAAAGGCATGCAAGCAAAGAGGGCACAAATTTCAGCAAGTGTCATTGCTGGTTTCAGTATGGCAGATTGGTATGGCAAGAAAACTTGGTCGGGATTCGGCACAAGTACATGGCTCATTCAGCAAAATTCGCCATGTGAACAGTTGGCAATTCAGGAAATTCTTTTGGAGGCTGAAGAGAAGAGGATGTTGTTATTCTCTCATTTTCTGTTCTACAGTTCAGTTTCAGAATTTCAGTGAGCTTTTGGGGTCCAAAAGCTTCTCATTTGGGAGGTGTGATCAGGAGCTCAGGACCAAGTGTCGTAAAATGGTCAAAAATGAAGGTGCTCAGAACTAGTTTGAACCTGAACGACCGGATAGAGCTCGTCTTCCTGATTCCGGCGCCATGAACGGTTCGAAAAACGGTCGCCGTATGCAGAAGTTATTCAAGTTTGAAGATTTCTCAATTTCCATGAAAAAATGCCAAATTTGACTTTGTGGAAAATTTTATTAAAAAAAGAATATTCCACAGAATATTCTGGGAATATTCCGTGGAATATTCCGCAGAATATTCTGGGGAATATTCCATTTTCAGCCAATGGAAGGGCGCCACGTGGCTAGCCCGGAGGCCGCCACGTGGCCCCAAGACCGAATTTGAAATGGCACATTTGCAAAAATTTGTTTGGGCTCGACAGGATTCGAACCATGGTCGGGTACGTATTAACACAGCGCTTTAACCAACGGGCCACAGGCTTTGTTCGTTGTTTTATGTGCGGCGCAATTCATATTTATTGTGTGTATTTGTTTTGGGCGGGGCCCGAAAGGGGGCCAGCCCCTAAGGGCCAGCCCCCTCTACATAGCACCGGGGCCCAAGAACCGTGGCCATATTTCCTCGGCGCGCAAACGTTGGGCGGTCAACGAACTTTGGATAAACATTGGTTTATGTATGTGTTATATGGTTATTTAATAAACCATATATATATATTAATTCAAACCATTTAAAAAACCGTTGCAAACTCCGCCATATGAACGCCGACATCAATTACATTTAATGCCAAACGACTAACCGTGCGGGTGGATTGGCGGACTCCGCCACTTTTGGCGCCACCTCCCCATTTGGCGCTCTTATCTGCAGTTCTTCCACATTTAGTGGAGATTTTTTAGCCCAAACTGGCAGTTCAGTAAAGTGGGCATAACTTCTGCTAGGAGAGGCCTTTGAAGACGAATTTTTTTTTGATTTTGGGTCTCTTCGACCTTCTGAAGCCATTGGCACAGGTTTCACAGCCATCTGAGGTCATTTGCAGGTGATTTTGCTTCGTGGAAGTTCCAGGAGTCACTATGGCCAAATCAGTTTGGGAGCTGCATTGGGAATTGTGCAGCCAGTGAATGTGGAACGAAGGTCATTCCTGAAGTTTTTCAGCATTTTGAATCCATTTCTACAGCTCGTTTTTCCTTTTGAGGAATTCTTCTCACTGTTTAGCTTCAGGGAAGCTTTCAGGGCCACCAGGGCCATTTCAGTGTTGGAGCTGTTTGGGGACTATGTTCTTCCATTTTTGGTGATTCAAAAGTCTGTTTCTGATATTTTCGACCTTCTGATTCTAATGGCAGAGGTTTCAGAACCAATTGAGGTTATCTTCACCTCGAAATTCTCCATGCAAGTCTAAAGGGCCACCAAGGACAATTGGGGAAAAGTACTGTATCAGGTACAATTTTCACTGTTTAGTGTTTGGGAAATAGCATGTTCAGCTAATTCCTATCTTCTGATTCTGTATTTACAGTCAGATATGTCTTTCGAGACACTCTTATTCTTGTATTAGCCTTTGTAGCATTTTTAATACAAGAGGACAAGCCTAGTTTGAGAGGCTTGGTCCAGCAGATGTAGCCCAGAGGAGGGGGTGAACTACTTATCATTTTGATGTCTTTATTTGCTGAAGATAATATGCTAAACAAAACTGATATAAAGTGTTAAACAGCAAATATACATAACTTGCATACACACATAATCACCTACTCAGCTGCAGAAAGTTATTTGTCTTATTCCGCAAGACATCAAACTTCAAGTATGTGTATGTCAAAGACTTCTAAGTGTTTGCTTCATTATTTCTTTAGGCAGAGCCTGTAGAGGGCCAGGTAGCCTCTGGAACTCATCCTCTCTTTAGAGGTGACATGTCCAGTGAATGCCCCTACAGTCTATCTCTGTATAAGAAATAAGAAGTTTTCACATTTTCAGAGGTCACTTGGAGTGTATAGCTCAATTTGAAATTATGGGAAATGGATACCTTGCACCCTCAAACAAGTACATTCCATTTTCAGATCATTTTCAATAGATGCAAGATCAGTGGAAGGTTGGCACACTTATACAGGGTAGAGTTGTTGATGACTGAAAGTCCCTTTGAGCAAAGAGTAAGAGGTGTTGAGTGACATCTTAAAACTCACAAGAACAGGGTGATCAAAGCATTTCTCACAGCAAGCTCCTTTCAGCAGTTTACCTTTCTTTTTCACTGTATTATTTCCTACTAAGAAATTGTTGACTGAGATATTCTAAGGGTGAACAGGTTACCTTCTGAAGAGTAGGGTTTTAATGATTGAGTTTTGTCTTGGAAACACAAATACAAGTGTTGACTGGCCTCTAACAAATTCACAAGAGGAGTGATTTCTTAACACTGTATACAGGAAATCTACACAGCAGTCTGTCTCATCTTTACTATATGGTGTCCTATTGAGAAGTTTTTCCTGGCTGAGGTACACTCAAAGGTAGAAGGCTGTTTTAAGGAGAGCAGAAGTTGTGTGTTACAAAAGCTTGTTGCAATACATCCAAATCTCATTGTCCATTCTGTCCAAGCAGTATAGTGACACAGTTTGATTCCAACAGGACTTTTTACACACAGTGGGGGCAGTTTGTCTTTTCCAAAGCATATTCAGGTCAAAATGCCTCCAAGGCAAGACCACAGGAGCGGTCCACATAAGAGATATGAGCCCATCTCTGCAGAAGAGATTAATGCTCATCCATCTGTACTTTTCAACTTCCATGAAGTAGGCTGCCTTGATTTTTGCCAGAAGATAGAAGAAGTCAAGAGTTTTTTGCCATTAACACACTTGTGCGCCCTGAGATTCAAAGAAAAACACTTCCAAGTAGCGGATCTTGATTTCAAAATTTCTCCAAGGTATGTGTCCAAGGCCACCAAGATCCCATATCATGGCGAAAAATGGTTTAAACAAGCTCATCTTGACTTGGAGGATTACAAACCTTTCATCAAGCCTGAACATAGAGAGGCTGTCACTGCTATCTTCCATTTTTCATATCTCCTTGACAGTTATGCTCCGCTTATGAAAGCCATAATGAAATATTTTCCTTGTGAAGGGAGGTTTAATCGAATTTATGCCTACCATGTCCGCTTATTGATGCATTTTACCAGAAGCAGGCAACTAAACCTTCCTTACTTTTTGTCCAAGAGCATAGAGAAAATGGCATCTACTGTCCAAAAGAAGGCTCCACCTCAGCAAATCCCTTCTCTTTTTCATCATTCCTTGATCAAGATTATCTTCCTACACCAGCTAGAGAAGAAAGAAGTTTCATGGGACTTATTCATCAGCCATCCAGACTTCTCTACTGTTCCTCCTGTTCATGTGTCTCCCACTCAGCCCATCCATCGCCCGGTACCTTTGCCTAGTAGGCCTACTCCTAGGAGGCTCAGAATGACTACTGGACAGTCAAGTCAACAGGAGGAAGGAGAGGGCAGTGAAAAGCAGCAAGAAGAAAGGGATGAGGGACAGCAGCAGATAGAGGATGAAGGACAGCAGCAGATGGATTTTGAGGGACAGCAGCAAATAGAAAGTGAAGGATAGCAGGTCCAAGAAGAACAACAACAAGTGCAAGATGAAGAACAGCAAGTTGGGCAGGAAATTGAAATACCTCTTGAGCCACTAATTGGACAAGATATTGATGAAGAACAGCAAGCTAAGGCTGCCACCTTAACAGTGAGAAATATTGTTCCTAGCAAGAGGAAATTGCCCAAAAAGACACCTTCTAGCATGCCAAGGAGGAAAAGCGCCAGATTAGCTTTCAAAGGTAAAAGAAAAGTTGGGGAAAGTACAAAACATGGAGGTGAATTAGCTATTATCCCTATCCAAAGCGATGATAGTGACAATGAGGCCCGCCTTTTTGAAAATCTCTTAATCCACAAGGAAGAGCAAATTGAGGTATTGGAGCAAGATCTTCAAAGGGCAAGAAATTTCAACAAATTCTTGGAGATGGAAAACAAACAAATGAATGTGCACACAGCTGTTCATGAGGCACGAGCGATTAAGTATAAGAAAGAGGCAGAAAAGGCGCAAGCAAGAATTGAAGAGCTTATTGGTGAGTTTGATGATGAAGAGGAGGAAGACCAGCCTAGGCGGAAGAGGCCTAGGACCATCGGGCTTAGAAGAGCCTTGGAGAAGCAGAGAGCAGAAGAGCAAGCCCAGCTCCAAGCCTTTCCTCTCACTGCACTCCTTGAGCAGGAAATTGAGGAAAACAAAGAGGCTTGGCTTGAAAGAGCTAACAAACATTTGGAAATGAAGCTTGAAAGGGCGAATAGAGATTTAGAGCTGCAGAGGAAGAGGACACACCACTTCCAAAAGCTGAATCAGTTTGCCCGGCGCAAACTAAAGGTAGCACAAGAGAAATTGAAGAAGGTGAAGGGGAAGCGCCTAGCACGGAAAGAAGGGAAAAGCATATCAGCCCTTGATATTTTGGCCTCAGCTTCAGAGCATGTTGCTATGGACCCTTGAGGGTCATGCATGCCAATTTTGGGCCTATTTCGGCAACTTTTTGTTTTTGGCATTTTTTGGGTTTTTGGTCGAAAACTCATAAGTCGCCATTTTGGTTTGATGAGTTGTCAAGGGAGGAGGATGATCTTAGATGGATGCCATAGTCCATGAGCAGGTCTCCGAGCGATTTTAAGAGCATTTGGAAGTCATTCTTCCTAAATTGTGAAAAACATATCTTTTTGCACATTACCGCCATATCAGCGATCACTGGCATCCTTTTAATCACAGGAGTAGGTTTTGGATGACTTCCGGACCTCGGATTGAGTTGGTTCCAGTTGCACCGGAAAGTAGACACAGAGAGATTTCCAGCAAGCCCTCATGAGCCCCATTTCGACATCGGGAAGGCTGCCATTTGCATCCAGCAAGTCAGGGGACCTTTTTCAGGCATAAATATGAAGTATTTTTGTAATTTTTGAACTCCAAAAATCTGCTTTTCCCAAATGTGCGTTAAGCTATTTTTATCATTGGGAAATGATGTAAAGTCAATATAATTTCCGTTTTTAGCAGGTTTTTAGATATTTTATGGGATATTTTGTGCCTTGGGCTTTGCAAAGCCTCAAGGACAAGTTTATATATTTTGACTTGGCCAATGGGATAGCTAGTTGCTCCATGAGGTTTTCCTCCCTCAAGCCTATTTATTCCATGGGTTTCATTGTAAATAAGAGGCTGAACTTGAGAGAAGAATTAATACATTGGTCATATGAGCTTTGATGAATACACTTGTGTTATGATTTTTGGACTGCCTCTTGGATGCTTTTGAGGAGTGATGAAGGATTGGTGATGGATTCCATGACATGGTAGAATGGTATAGTTTTTCTTGCTATGTTTTTGTCTTCTAGTTTTCATTCATAATCCATACTTCTTGCTGCTATAGATCAGTAGAGATTAGTTTTGAGATATTCCCATGGAGGCACCTCAAAATTCCTGAATCTTCATAGCTTGATGTTTTCTTCTTCCTTTTTTATGCTAAAGAATTCTTAACTGCTCTTTAGTAACCTAAGGATAATGTTTGCTAGTTTTATTTACAAGTTCTATGCATGTTGAGTAGGATGTATGGTGTGCCCTGCCTACCTATAAGCTGTCCATAGTTCTGTCCATAAAAATTTCTCTTTGACTGATTTGTTGATCATCTTGTTGAACCAAGGAGGCCTAGTCCCGATCTAGCCCTTTGCCTAAAACTATGAAATCTTGTTTGTCAAAGTGCCCAATGACTTAGAGACTATGTTTAGGCATTCCAGCATAGTTTATGAGTTGTTAGTTTGTCTCATGTGTTTTCCCCAAATTCTGATAGCCATTTCCCGAAGTTAGAGGGTCTTATACCTCTATGTATGGCTGGAATGTTTGATTTCTATGTATTAATTAGCTCATAGTTACATTTAACATGATTAATGGCTTGCTATAAAATTTTTATGTCTGCTATCAACTAGTTACACTTGAAATCCCTTTGTCTTTCACCAACTTGTTGTCCATTTAACCCATTTTTCCCAAAGATCCCTTCTACCGTGAATCAAATCAGCCCTACAGCAGCCTTGCATCATCATCTCATAACTTCCTTGACTTGTTTGACCCCATAGCCCAATTGATTTGACTTCTTGTTATCCATTTTTATATCTTTGATCAGTTTTATCCCTCACAAACTTAAAAAACCAAAAAACTAAAAACTCACTTCTGAGTCCAGGAAGGCTAGGTCCTTGGGCTCCAAAGCTTGGTTTGATGTTACATCGTCATTTGGCTTACCAATCGGCCAAATCACGGGACCCTAACAGGGCAGAGTTGAGGTCCATGTTCCAAAGATGCTGATAGAAGACACATTGATCCAAAGTTTGGTTTCTTGAAGCTCTGGTTTCCAAACGTGCTCGGTTTGCCACACCTGATACGGTATTGGGATTACTATACCAATAGATTAGATCCTCTCCAAGGGATTACTATACCATATTTGTACGTTCTAGAACAGAGTCTATTTGGTATGCAGATCTCTCACCCTCACCTTTAAGATATGCAATGGTAGATCCTGAGCTTTTGTATGTGATACCAGGTCCCACAATCAGAGATGCGTTGATTGTCACCATATTCAACCCTCTGTCCATGGCCAACACCCATGCAGCCCTCTCTGACAGTGTCTTGGCTAATGCGTACCATAACTGTGAACAGGAAATTTTGCATAATTAGAACAGGAATACCACAGATACCCTAACATTGGCTATCTGTTTTTGCACTTGTTTCCCTTTCTTCTATCAACTATGTTGCAGATTTTGAAGCATACTACAACCATAAAACAACACTTTATGAACAGATTGATGAGTAGAAATTTAGCCCTTGAAGACTGCTTTTCTACAACACATTTCCAGCGAACACATAAGGATCAAATGCATACATTAGGGCCTTTTCATCTCAAGTACACACCTTAAATATGAATGTATCAAATTGTTTCTTCATCTACTAATTGGTAGAAAATGGTAAGCAAAAATATTCTACCGTATGACCTGCTTCAAAGTAGTTTTTTGTAACATACAAGTTCTCTCATTTATCCAAATGCCTTATGGCTCCATTAGCCCATAACTGATAGGCACCAATTTCCTTCCTTCTCATTCATTCCTTGCTTTTGTCAATTTTTGTTTCTTCATCCTATTTCATACACTACAACCACCACTCATCTTATTAAATCACCTCGTTCCCCCATTCTATAGCCTAGCAATCCTACCTTTTAGGGATGCCCCCTTGAGTTGAAGAAGAGCCAACCAAACGAGAAAGGAAAAGCTACTCAAAGTGAGTAGGTAATATTCTTGCATTGTAAATAACTAACACCATCGTGATTGAGACTTTATACTTTTTGCGGGTGCTAGGTTTTTTTGTAACAACAGGGAATCACAGTGTAGATGAAAGATCATATCTTAAGCCAATTTTACAGTTCAAAATGTAAATAATTACAAAAGCAATATATAATCAAGAAATGTAAAAATCATTACCAATAACAAGGCATATATAAGTAGCAGTAAATGTGTTCAATGCAAGTTTACATACCAATTCAGCTCTAGGCAATAAGTACATCCCAAAATATTAAAAATATAAGGTGATAATCACTAGTGTAAGTAGGGTAGCAGAAAATTACATATACAAATTCAAAGCTCCCTCAAAAATACTAAGGAATCACACTAAAGAAGGAAATGTGCGATAATGTAAACTTACCAGAACTTTCCAAAAACTGAAACACACATTTATTAACCAATGAATTTTTCATAAATGACTCCGATATGATGCTGAGTAAAAACATTAGTATCTCATAACATTAGGAAGTTGCAGACCCACTCCATCCACTAGCTTCCACAATATCATTTAGAAAATAGAATGTACTGCTGAATAAAGGTATAAAAAAGCTGAATGTCTGGAGTCATGGAAAAATAAACTTAATTTTCTTCAAAATTTGGAAAATTAGACTAACAATAGTGGAATGAATAAATGGTGAAATTGCAATGCCTTGTATGAGGTCATTGACTTAATGTTGCTGCATGATCAACTTCATCTAGAAGTTATTCAATATATGCATGAAGAAGCTCACTCAGCATGTTATCGACTGTCAAGTGATTCAAAACCACCAATAACCAGGAAAAAACTAAAAAGGTTCACCCTAAAAGTAATTTATTTAGTGTCAAGATTCAATATGCAAGCGCACATAAGCAATGGACGGATGTGTGTCACAGCAAAGAAAACAAGAATGTAATTATTGTGGATTAAGAGGATAGCTTACTAGTCATGCTGAAAGAATTATCAGACCCCAACTAAAAAATTGTTTTAAGCCATAACCAGCAGCACAGATGCTCAAGAAAAATCGTTAATAGTTGAATTTCATGGTTCCATGGTCTGTTCATCACATTCTAAATACCATCTATAGATTTTAGCGGGTTTCAAACTCTCAATACTTCAAGAAAAACTATCATACTGTAATTTTTCGAAGGAACATCATATGAATACTCAAAATGGGTTAACTGAAATGTAGGTTAGTGACTACAAGAAGGCCATACTATAAAACATGGTAATGAAGATACAAAAGTGTTTTAAGCATACTTACAGAGATTAAACTTTTAGCTCCTGTATTAACTCGTAACATTATTAAAGTTGAGAAACTTGACCATAGCTAGCAGAAGATGATGTTATTTAACATAGGACGACTAGCAATTCTAATACAAGTGCTTTCTTGACCACTAAATCTAAAGCATTGTCGATACTACATAAAGGTTACTTAATAATAGAGAAAGTATACTTACCTCAAAGAATAGATACTGCAAGTGGATTGAATTTCTCAGTCCAAACAAAACCATGCAAAAAAACAGGAAACAAGATATGTACAATGAAAAGCACTTTATGAAAGAGACATATTTCCATAATTTGGCCACATATACAAGGAATGCATGCAAGAAATATAACATGAGCAAGAAAGGCATCAACAAGAGGGAAAAAAATACTTATATTGTCTCAATGTGTACTTCCAGGAAGATTATATGGACTGAAAATTCGTATGCCTATTTTAGAATCAACTGACTCAACTGCATTTTCCAGAGTTGTCTCTGTATTTCCAGGTGATTCATCCTACTGAATTCCAGCCTCACCACACAATTCTCATCTTGTTGATTTGGATCTAAGCACCCGACATTTATAGTATCCAAATCTACATTATCACGCCTCTCATGAAATTCAGAGACTTGACTAACAATTTCTGAATTGGGAATCATAGAAATAGAATGTGATTCTCCTTCACATTCCCTCACTAAATTCAAGGATAGGGAACTGGCAATTTACAGAAATGCTGCAACTTTATTTGTGACAGCAATATCTGTACAACTGTCTATTGGTACAGGAAAGTCCCTGGAAGAGTTTTCAGTCACTCTGAAATCAATGTTTCCTGTGTGTTTATTTGACATTGTCTTGTGCTCTTCAGTATTCAATATTGAAATATTTCGTTTTATAAGGGAAGGGGCATTATTAACTTGCAATGGACCTACAATGTTAGCCTGCTCTTTTGAAAAGACTACTGCATCAACAGGATCCACAGGTGCGTTTGAGACATGCATTGAATTAATGCCATAAGTAAGCTCTTCTGGAGAAACTATGGTATTAAGATTTGATTCTTCTGAGAAGCCTCTCGGATCATGATCATCCACTAGTTCTGGGTCAGTGACACCATCTTCAGGTTCTGCTGAAAACACCCTAGTATTAACATCATCCAAAGGATGTTTTGAACAACCTTTGGAATTGGTATTGCATCCCAGTACCAAATAATCTGCATCCTTTACATTCACCATTGGTTCTTTCACATCAAAAATTGGGTTGTTTTGACTTGAACTGATAGAGTTATTCATTTTTGCATCATCTTGAAGAAACATATAAGGGTTTTGAAGAACAATTCCTTTGAAGAACCATATAAGGAAAGCTCATCAAGAAGGAAGGATGGCTTTCTTTTTCAAGATTGGTCACATTCAGAAACATTTCTCCTAAAAATGCTCTACTTTCTTGGTATTAATTGTAGGCTTAATATGAATTTTTTTGTATTTGTAAGGTAAAAATGTAACTGTTGAATATTAAGCATAGGTGATGAATTTTACGACAAGACCAAAATCTCAAATGCATAACAGTGATACATTTCCCTATTGCTACATTGGAGTATTTCTAATGTAAGGCAATGGATATTGAACTTGAAAGATAAATTTTTCATACAGTCCTTCATGTCAGCGTATTTATCATCTAGGAGGGATATATGCAAAGTTTGGAAGGCAATATGGTAATACAAATATATAGGATATCCTGTAAATTAACAATGGGTGTATAAATCCAAACTGAATTCTGGTTATCCATGATCTATTATACACTAGTATGATTATGATCCATGCTTACAATGACTGCTCACCTCAAAACCTAATTGACAAAAATACATTTATCATCCCCATTAAAGAACCTCATTGCTTACTTCTCTTACCCATTTATCTCACACCTCCATTCATCTATATGAATGGGATCCAGCCACGTTGAGCCAGCATTACTGGTTAAACAAGCAAGGAAGTAGTTACTGGACAAAGCTTTACCCCTTATTATCACTTTGTAGTTCTATGACAATTTTCCCTGGACAAAGCTTTACCCCTTATTATCACTTTTCAGTTCTATGACAATTTTCCCTGTATCAAAAAGAAGAACCTAACTCTTTCTTGCATACATAAAAAGATATCAATTGATTGTTAGGCATTGATTGATATCCAAATCAATCAATGTTCAAGCAATCCAATACAATATGATAAAAATTATTTTTGTAGTCATGGTGTGCAGGTAACTGTTTGTAGTCATGGTGTGCAGGTAACTCTTTCTTTCGTACATAAAAATATATCAATTGATTGTTAGGCATTGATTGATATCCAAATCAATCAATTTTCAAGCAATCCAATACAATATGATAAAAATTATTTTTGTAGTCATGGTGTGCAGGTAAATATACATTTCTAATCCATAAACTTTGTGCATTAAAGAGTACAACTTTACCATTAAATGACATTCGAGTTTAAAAAGAATAAATAGTAAATCAGAAATATTATGATCAGATCAGCATACAACACAACAAGTTCTACACAAATCATGCCCACTGTTACCATTTTCAGTGTTGTGCCAATACTCAACTGGGGGATTTCAAAATCAAAACCTGTAAAACAACAATAGTGTATCAAAGACATCAGCATAAATGGATTAAAATAAATGAGCATAAATCTGAGTAAAGATGTGAATTGATATTATTGCTAAATCTTAGAAAAAAACATAGGTAGACAAGAAAAAAAGAGACCAGGAAAATAAAATAGGATCAAACTCTTTCTTCTAAAATATTATAGTTTATAACATTAAAGCCTCACAAGAACAAACCACATTATCACAACGTCTATATCAAGAAGGTCACAATATCACAATATGAGATGTTACAATTTTTAGCTTTAGTTGTGCATTTTTACATAGGGGGTATGGACTCTCATAACAAAGGCACACACCCCAAGAGGGTTAACTGAGCCTACATGTTAAGTTTGACTAGCTTGTCCTTAACCGTGATTGGGTGCATTGTTAAGGCACTCCTTGATGCGAATTTTGATTTTTGCCTCCAAAAGTAAAAGTTGGATTCATATTCTAAATTGTATATAAGGAACACTCTTCATCCCATTCTCACACATCAACTTCTCATATCTGATATAGTGTTGCAGATCTATGACAAAGACTTGAAGGTTTCCAACGTAGGATGTAGGAGAAGAATGTGGAGGTCTAGACAACATATATCTAAGCTACCGTTGAGGATTTTCAGGTCACAAGATCACAAGATGAGATGTTACAATTTTTAGCTTGAGTTGTACATTTTAGATCAAGAAGGTCACAAGATCACAAGATCACAAGATGAGATGTCACAATTTTTAGCTTGAGTTCTACATTTTTACACAACTCAAGTGAGGCATCCTCATAGAGGTTATTGTTAAAATTGAAGACTAGGGCCAAATTCCACCTTGGGTCTCCTCAGTTGATGGAGATAATAATTCCATTGAATCCCTCTTTTCTAGAGGACCAAAATCGATATATAGATTGTCCAATTTGGATAAGGAAAGTATTTATTTATTCAAAAGAAATATTATTAGTCATGATTTGGTTTTCATGGGAAAAGTTGAAATTTGAATTTTGAATTTTCCTCCAAAATTTAAGGTTGGTTTCACCAAATCATCATATCTAAATTTTTATATAAAGGATCTCTCCTCATCTCATTTACACACACCAAATATCTTGGATAAGGTCTAAGGCAGCGAAGGCATTGATGAAGGTTAATGGACCATTTTTTTTGGGGCTAAGGTCTGTGAATCTCCATGTTAGTCTATCGCAGATCTGGAGGGATTATTACTTGCCTAGTTTTGTAGTAGAAACATAATCAAGAATCATTCTTATGAAGTTTTTTTTAACTTTACAAGGGATGACCTCTTCTGATAAATGTTTCCTTGAGATATTTAAATTAAGGATCTATCAATACTTGCATTAAAATCAACATTATGAAGTTGACCTCCATCAATTTTCAAGTCTCTAAAGTTCATTCATGGCAAGACGAGGATCAGGATCTTGGATCACAAAGTTTTGTTATTGAAGAAGACATGTAAACTCAAGCAAGACAGATTATGTCTAGTGCCTATATATATTAGCATCTACATCTCTCAGCAGGCTTCATTATGCTGACCTACATTGGCATCATTAGTTAGCATCAAATAAGTAGTAATGTATATTTGGCATCCTTGCTATCTTGGGGCAGTTATGGAATTCTGGTTTTTTCTCAAGTTAGGATCAATATAAATAATGACCATGAAATCGAAGCATGTAACAATTACTGTGACATCAAGGTACTTGCGTATTGGGTTTTGATCTACAAACTTGTGAAGTACACCATAATATCATTGAAGATCATCAATATGATGTGTACAATATTGACCTTTGTCAATCATCATCCTACTCCAAATTTTCTATTAGAAATTATTGAAAATATATAACAAAGATGGTGGCTTAATCTAAATATTTTATCTTAAAGAACAATGGCATCATGATTACCTCCTCTTAAAGTCAAGACTGTGTTCATACTTGATAAAGGATAATGATTTATCTAGTGATGACAATGCACCTGCATATGGTAAAGTGAAACAATGAAGTGGTCCAGTAAATTCTACCTATTGTTTCAGTCTCACTATGATCTACCTACTCTTGTAACTCAGAGCATGGTTGATATAACTATTCAAATTGAAAGAGGGAATGGATCACGGAAATTCAAGGTCAAACCATTATGAAAACATGAACCTATCAGCTAAGGACATGTTAATCAAGGTTGTCATTGATGTCAATATGGAATTGACTAAGATGTCAATATTCTTGAGATGCCTAGTTCCAGATGATGATGCCATAACCCTTGGTTGACTAGGTTACCATCAATAATGACGTCAATCCATGAAGATGTCAAGATAACTCTTGATCCTATTGATGTAATACACTAAATGAATGACCACGATTGTTAATGGCACTCAATAAAGGTTGGAAGACTAGAAAGATATTATTTGAAGCTCTCCTAATGATGTTTCATTTGATGAAGGTTGGAAGACGTGCACTATTATTGAATACATGATGATATACCTTCATGATAACATGAATGATGGATACTAATATGCTAACATGCATGTCATAAATAATGACACCATGATCCTATTGTGAAGAAGCCTAACAAGAAAAGCCTATCTACCCTGTCTCTAATTTTGCACTAATTTATGACCAGTCACGCTAAAAAATATTTTTCAGTATCTTAGAGGCAGCCTCTAAAGTTGATTCCTATGCCATATTTTACAGCATATTTTTGCCTTTCAAATGAGATATCACTTGGCCTAAAAATCCAAATAGGTTGGGAGATATATATTTTACAAGTTGAGAAAATTAATCTGGTCCTTGAGCCGACCTGTGCTAGCCTACCCATGTCGGCCAACTCCAGAGACGTGTCCCTTCGTTCAAGCAACAAAATATGTATATATAGAGACAATAGACCCTCATTTCATTCAAAATTTTTTAGTGAAGATTACAATAAGAGGTAGAGGTAAACAGGAAGCCAAGGATGACATAGAAATGTACTATTTGGGCTGATTCTTTTTGTTGAGTTATCATTCAATCTTGAAACAAGGAGCTCAGACTGTAGTTTAGTTTCCTATATTTATTGGACATAACTATCATTTGATAGTTTTTATACCTTGGATTTGTGGACTATTACCGTGGAGACTCGGTGCTATAATTAGTCACCTATTTCATTAGCCTGAAAGGCTTAGACTTAGCATACCCTGCTCCTGTGACAAGCCTCAGATCTATTGTCATTTCAGAGACTCAGACTTGTAGCTTTCTACTACAGATCGAATTAATGTGTGTGGGAAATTACCTTGTGATGGCATAAAAACTTGTGGACTATCATCTCCTGAAGCTCAGATTGGTAACCCTATGACAACATTGAGAGACTTAGATAGTCACCTTGGAGAGGGCTCGGTGCAGTAATTATAACATCTGATATATTGGACCAATGAACAACAAGTTTGGAAGACTCGAATTGTAGAGTTGGAGGCTCAAACCTATGAGCATTCTATTACAAACTTTGGATTTATGATAGTCTTGTGGAGAAGTATTTAAAGAAATCCGATTGCAGTAGTATACACTTGTGTGGTGGATTGTCACCTCGAAAAGCTCGATTTTGTTATTTTCAACTATGATCTAAAGTGTGTAAGGGCTCTACATTATTACCTCAGTACTGAAGCTTGTAGAAGACTGATGTTACAATCTTTCAAGCTCGGACTAAGGACATTCAAACCAAAACAAAATCTCAACCTTGAGGCATTCAAACCCATGGTTTAGTGACAACTTGAGCCAGGGATTTGTGACTGAAAAATTGTAATTCGGATATGTAATTAGTATGGTTTTTATTCTTCCTTGGATCAGTTATTTTTTCCTTTCTTAAGTGCATATATTAGGCCTAGCTTGGGTAGTCTTCAGTCATCCCTGGAACAGTCTTTGAAGGCAATCCTGTAGCAGCATTTGTGAAGTAATTTTCCTTATTTAAGAAATCCTACTACGGCCTTTTTTTGAAAACAATCCTAGAACAACATTGAAGATATTTTTGGGCTCATTTAAAAGATACCTTGAAGAGATCTTGAAGATTGCGGATAAATACTTTGTTGGGCCTTTGTGAGAAGATCTTGAAAAAATCCCTTGAACATGTTTAGAGTAGGTACAGAACTAGGGATGCTCATTAAAGACATATTGAGGATTAGTGCAGATCATTGGCGAGTTTAAGTTTGATCTTCATTATTCACTGGACTGGAGGAAAATTCACAACAAAGTTGAGATCTATAATAAGAACTTGAAGGGCCTACTCATGGAGGAAGTCTGAAGTATGTGAAGTTCTTTCTAAGGTCATTGTCTTCAGTTCTTTTGTAGAAGCCTCCTAAGGCTGAGACCTAGTGCATTCCTAAGGCCCATTTTAGGTTGGTTGAGGCTAACCTGTAATGAGACTCATCCCAAGGATCCAATGTCTAAGGAAATCTGAACATAAATTCGATTATTGTTAGGCTGACTTAAATCCAAGCCATTTTCAAAGATCCTCTTGAGCTTACATGCTTAAGGAAAAATTCTAAAGGATATCTCAATGGTGTTTGTAGTCTTTATAAGAATTTTGAAGGTATATCATTATTGTATAAGTTTTACCTTGAAGTAGATCCGTGAGGCCTCTTGTTGAGATAAAATGAACATTGAATGAACATGTTAAGGAATTGAAGCAAAAAGTTTTTATGACTGTCTAAAGAGGACAATTTCCTATTCCTGGCAGAGTTTTTCCACCATCTAATGCAGACATCCAAAGGCTTGAATTCGACCCTCTTGACACAAACCATTGTAGCTGATTGTGGCATCCACTCATTATGATCCTAAGGTTATTTGTCGGGCTTATGAGGAAAATCCAAGGCCTAATTATGAGACAAATATGAGTATATTCCTGAGGCTTTAGGGTGATTAGGTAGATGTATAAACTTTGTTCTAAGGATTATTCAACCCCTCATTCTTGGCATACTTCTATGGAATTATTTGGGATTTCTCCAAAAGCACAAATTCGAGACAATTTCGCACTAATTGAAAGCTCGTTGTTATGTATATGAATATTGGATATTCATTTGTAGAGGTTTTTCATCCTTGAAAAAATGTGAAGTTCTGGCCATTAATGAGGGCAAGTTAGCTTCTCTACGGGCTGTGATTTTCTCCTATTTATGATTGATTGAGCTCACCCCATTAAGGGCCAAGATATTGTTGTGAGGAACATGTTGTCTTGATCAGAGAACGAATGCAGAAGTTAATCTCGTTTTCTCTATACATATATTTCTAGAAAAGCCCTTAATTAAAACAATTTTCTGAAGCAGTCCACACTGTAAATAAGTTAGAGACATTGTGAATTTGTGGAATCCTTGTCACAGCAGGGTGTGAATGCTTTATAGGAGAAATACACTATTTGATTTACAAATCCAGGTCCATAATTTCCATCTAAATTTCTGAAGCATGCATCACCATTTATGAGTTTGAAATTATAGTTTTTGATTAAAGAATAAAATTATGTCTGGAGATTGTTATGACTACATTAAGGAGGAACAGGAAGGCAGTGTCACAATAAGCACAAAATATTATGACAGTTTGGTTTTGTCTCACCTCTATAATTCTTATAGCTATAGTCACCACCTTATTCGATGAAAAAATCCTGAGCATGAATCTCTTGCAATCGAGGCCTGAGTTTAGTACAAGGATTTTTCAATATGGTACGAATATTCCTAACGGAAGAATCAAATATGAAAGGTTAACTCAAATGATGAATATATGTTATATAGTCTGATTCAAAAGAAATAAAATTCTTCACAATAATGGTGAAGTGCGGGATAGTGAACAACATACCTTATATTTTTGGTGCTCATGACATGCTTCTATATTTAAGCTGAGATGTGTGCATTAACGCCTAAAGGGACTAGTATGGACTATGGAGCATTTCCCTATCAATCATCTTGAGGAGGGTTTGTTGATTATTGATATCATCGTGAAATACCCATTTATGCTTACAGTGGTATATATTAAAGAACATCTCCAGTTTGTCACTTCAAGTTGTTTAGAATATAATCATAAGGAAATTTTAGCATCTATGTCCCGAAAAGATATATTTTGGAGTAGACTAGCTTAACTCCTTAGTTACATTGTCAAGCACTCTCTCAGTATCACAAGAAATATTTCCTAACATTTCTAAGTCTTACTTCTATACATAAATCTGCATGATACAATGTGGCCTACCAATGTGTACTTCCAGGAAGATTATATGGACTGAAAATCGGTATGCCTATTTTAGAATCAACTGACTCAACTGCATTTTCCAGAGCTGTCTCTGTATTTCTAGGTGATTCATCTTGCTGAATTCCAGCCTCACCACACAAATCCTCATCTTGTTGATTTGTATCTAAGCACCCGACATTTATAGTATCCAAATCTACATTATCACGCCTCTCATGAAATTCAGAGACTTGACTAACAATTTCTGAATTGGGCATCATAGAAATAGAATGTGATTCTCCTTTACATTCCCTCACTAACTTCAAGGATAGGGAACTAGAAATTTACATAAATGCTGCAGCTTTATTTGTGACAGCAATATCTGTACAACTGCTTATTGGTACAGGAAATTCCCTGGAAGAGTTTTCAGTCACTCTGAAATCAATGTTTCCTGTGTGTTTATTTGACATTGTCTTGTGCTCTTCAGTATTCAATATTGAAATATTTCGTTTTATAAGGGAAGGGGCATTATTAACTTGCAATGGACCTACAATGTTAGCCTGCTCTTCTGACAAGACTACTGCATCAACAGAATCCACAGGTTCTTTTGAGACATGCATTGAATTAATGCCATAAGTAAGCTCTTCTGGAGAAACTATGGTATTAAGATTTGATTATTCTGAGAAGCCTCTCGGATCATGATCATCCACCAGTTCTGGGTCAGTGACACCATCTTCAGGTTCTGCTGAAAACACCCTAGTATTAACATCATCCAAAGGATGTTCTGAACAACCTTTGGAATTGGTATTGCATCCAAGTACCAAATAATCTGCATCCTTTACATTCACCATTGGTTCTTTCACATCAGAAATTGGGTTGTTTTGACTTGAACTGATAGAGTTATTCATTTTTGCATCATCTTGAAGAACCATATAAGGGTTTTGAAGAACAATTCCTTTGAAGAACCATATAAGGAAAGCTCATCAAGAAGGAAGGATGGCTTTCTTTTTCAAGATCGGTCTACATTATAGGCTTTCTTTTTCAATATTGGTCACATTCAGAAACATTTCTCCTAAAAATTCTCTACTTTCTTGGTATTAATTGTAGGCTTAATATGAATTTTTTTGTATTTGTAAGGTAAAAATGTAACTGTTGAATATCAAGCATAGGTGATGAATTTTACGACAAGACCAAAATATCAAATGCATAACAGTGATATATTTCCCCATTGCTACATTGGATTACTTATAATGTAAGGCACTGGATATTGAACTTGAAAGCTAAATTTGTCATACATTCCATCATGTCAGCGTATTTATCATCTAGGAGGGATATATGCAAAGTTTGGAAGGCAATATGGTAATACAAATATATAGGATATCCTGTAAATTAACAATGGGTGTAGAAATCCAAACTGAATTCTGGTTATCCATGATCTGTTATACACTAGTATGATTATGATCCATGCTTACAATGACTGCTCACCTCAAAATTGACAAAAATACATTTATCATCCCCATTAAAGAACCTCATTGCTTACTCCTCTTACCCATTTATCTCACACCTCCATTCATCTATATGAATGGGATCCAACCACGTTGAGCCAGCATTACTGGTTAAACAAGCAAGGAAGTAGTTACTGGACAAATCTTTACCCCTTATTATCACTTTGCAGTTCTATGACAATTTTCCCTGGACAAAGCTTTACCCCTTATTATCACTTTTCAGTTCTATGACAATTTTCCCTGTATCAAAAAGAAGAACCTAACTCTTTCTTGCGTACATAAAAAGATATCAATTGATTGTTAGGCATTGATAATCAATGTTCAAGCAATCCAATACAATATGATAAAAATTATTTTTGTAGTCATGGTGTGCAGGTAACTGTTTGTGTAGAAGCAACAATACATTTACGGGAGATGAAATATGGACTTATCTCATAATGTTGCTGAAATAATCCCTCAATAATATGAAAAGATTTGTCTAGAACAGTTACAAATGAATAAGAGAGTTCAATACCTAGAACAACAACTTCAATACCCAATTTCAAATGAAGATAGGCACCAACCACATTATATAGCATCTGTGACCCCTGAGAGTTGCTTTTCTACAACCACATTTATGAGGCAGACAAATGGTGATGGAGGGATGAGCACTGTGAATATCTTTAGTTCTCCTTATGCATGTCAAAATTCCAATGTTCCAAACTTTGGTGGAAAAAGGTTTGAATCCAATTTGAATAACTGTAAGAAATTTTTTGGAGAAAGTACAGGGTGCTTTAGGACAACTCCTCTATATACTTCACATAATTTTGTTGACAATAAAAGCAACTGTTTACATCAACCAGTCAAGGGAGGAGCCCATAATGTCCAATATAGCATTCAATGCATTAAATAAGATTATAAGAAAATGGGATATCTAAAATAGAAAAACACATTTTAGTTTATGAAGGTCTCTTAAAACAACTATTTTGGACTATAATATGTGTATTGTCCTCTCTGAAACAATTCATTTTGATTCAAATTTACCACATTACAAGACAAAGCATGGAGTATACAGAGATCCATCGGGAAATGGGTGTGTTGTGTCATCACCTTAGATATGGGTAGAAGCTCTTTACCTCATACTGAACAAATTGAAGAAGGAGAATTTAAAGTTTGATAAAATCTAGGCTAAATCTGGAAGTGGGCAGTATCCCGGGAGTGTTTATTGGAGAAATGGTTCCCTGGAATCCATTCTAAAAGGACTGAATCCAAAAGATCCTTTGGTTTTCTAGCTTCAGGTTGATTTCTCCACAAATTAATCATCTATTTGTATGGACAATAGTACAACAGCATAGTGCAGAGAAATTGAGAAGGTTTTTGGTGCAGTAATTGAATTGGATTTTCTTACTGTGTCTTGTGCACATGAAAGATACACAGGACCTCAGATACGGAAATTGTATCAGAAAAACAAGGATATCTATGATAACACTGAAATAATTTCTCTTGTAATTTCTTTCATGACATCCCTTTTTATTGGTGGCTATGCCAATATTGATGAAACCGATGGAACATGGATGAATTTGATGGATCTAAGAGAAAGAAATTGGCCTAAGGAAGCCTTAAAGGCCACTGCTCCAAACTTGGAAAAGAAACTGGGACCATTGGCTCCATCATATGCTATTGCTGGTAATTTAAGGTCATATTTTGTAGACAAATTCATGTTTGAAAAAAATTGTTTGGTTATCCAGTGGTTTGGAGACAATCCAAATAGATTGGCAGGTTTAGCTTTGAATCATCCTAGAGACCTTGCAATCAATTTGGGTACAAGTGATGTGGTTTTTTGAATTAGACTTGAACCAAACCTTGGCCTAAAAGGACATGTTTTACCCAATCATGTTGATCCAAATTTCTATATGGGGATGTTGGTTGAAAAAAATGGGTTGCTAACACGAGAATAGGTTCGAAACTGATGTAACAATGGATCATGGGACATGTTCAAGAAATTTTTATATCAAAATCCTCCTCTGAATGGACACTCCACCTCCAGACATGATGACCATTATAACTGGTCCTTTGGAAGCACTGGCCACTAAAGTTACAAGTTCCATTTGATATCTAGGTAACAATAGAATCTGTCTATCATGTGATTCTGCCTCTCGATTTAGATCTAACCCCACAACCAGAATAGTTGCATCAGCTTCTTTGGCTGCCTTTACTACTGCAGGTATCAAACCTAAGTCATTACATGCCACGTCCAAGCATCCAGGTCGATATACAACTTTAGCGTATTTTCCCAACCCATGTGTAGGTGAGATGTATTTACAAGGAATCCCTATAATGCAACAACATACCATTACCCTACCCTTAATAATTTCATTTTCAAAACTTCATAAATATAGAGAATTATCAACTGTAATTCAAATGAAAGACAAAAAGAAAATGTACTTGCATAGTTTCCTATCATAGGTTTTGTGGCATCAGCATGAGGTCCAATCACAGCCAAATGTTTAATCTCATTTGTTGATAGGGGCAATGATCCATAATTTTTCAGAAGAACTATGCCTTCCCTGGCTGCTTCAACAACTAACTCTTAATTTTGAGCACTGCAGACGTCCTTGGGCCCCAGATTGGCATAATACTCATCTACCTCAAAGAAAGCTAATCTCATCAAACCGATGTACATGTTTATCAAAGCTTTATCCATATCCGATTCCTTGGCCTTCCCCTGCAAAACTACGGATTCTAGATAATCCAGATAGAACAATCCACAGTCCAAGGTCAATCCTGAATCAAAGGAAAAAACCATGAAATGGAGTGAATTATTCATTGCTATGAGACACTAGACTGAGAAGAATATAAACCCTTGCAACATTGTCTATATTTCAAAACTTCTCTCAAAACAGATGCCACTGCATCTTCTGGAGTTTCTCTGTAGTTCTGGTCATCATATAATACTTCATTAGGTCACAGTTAGACATAGCAGTCATTCCAAATCCATATTCACCTGCATCCAGATAGGTTTTAAAATACCAAGCATCACTAGGCGTGAAGAGCTTGGAGGTAAAACCCTTGTACAAAACCCTCCTCAATTTTCCAGTGTCTGGATCCTTAATAGCTGCTTGTGATATGATCACCCCAGCACGAGGATCAGGCTTGAGATGGAACTCCCAACTCCCCCATTTGACTTGATGACCATCAACTTTAAAGCTGGGACCTTTGGGCTGCTCAATGGAGATAGGATTAAGAGGGGGCAACAAAGGATACTTTTGGGCAGACAGTCTATAGTCTGTACCCTCTGGCTTTGGCAAGGGTATATCTTTTCATTTTTCTGTGATTTTCAAGACCTCCTTAGAATCCATATCAACTAAAAATATGAGACCCTCAATGGGTCTCATGTAGAAATTTGTTGTCCCTGTGCTTGAATAACACTAAATTTTTATCAATCTCCGGCCTTCTTCATCAGGTCCGAACCAGCCCAGAGAAATAGGCAGTCATGAAAGGTCACTTACGTTAACCCCTCTCTTCCCTATAATTTCTACGAATTTTTTGCTTTTCAGAGGTACTTGAACGACCGAAGTCATATCTTCCATTTTCATAGCAGGATACCCATTTTCATGACTAATTTTATTGTCAAAAATCTGGCCTGATGCAAGGTCTACAATGAGTTTATAAGCATGCCCATTAGCCCAAGATATTATTGTGGCCTTCCTGCTTGGAAGGATACTTCTTGCCTTCCATAAAAGGATTTGTTCTTTTGGAGGCTCTTCTAGGACCACAGAGTGAAGTGCAAACTTACCATGATTGAAAATTGAGGACTGCTGCAGAATCTTCTAGACTTTCTTGATCTCCTGAAAGGTCAAAGGATCCAGTGGATGGTTTGCAACTTCTTTTTCGTGATCAACTTTCTGCTGCAGCTTAGGCTTTCCTTTCTGAATAAGCACACCATTCTGCTGCCTGGAACATTGTTCTTAAACACTACTACATTTGGCGGAAATTCCGACACTTGGTTCCGACGCTTTTGACCAAATGTCGAAAATTTCCCCAAATTTTTTCCATCCCGCCCGAAACCGTCGCTATATCGACGTTTATAAAAAAGTGTCACAATACCGACACTTAGAAAAGTGTCACAATTGCGACGTTTGGAGGAAGACGTTACAATTGCGACACTATGGCCCAAAGCGTCGCTATTGAGACGACTCCAATCGTCGCAAGTGCGACACAATGTCTAGGTGTCGCCATTGCGACGTTTAGGTACCTGTCGCAATAGCGATGCTTTTTCTGTCGTCGGTATAACGACACTTATATGCACGCCACATAAAAATATGAAACTTATATGCGCGCTACATAAAAATTCGAAACTTATAGGCGTGCTACATAAAAATGATTTTATTGTTTCGTATGCGTCGCAATAGCTACATTAACGTCTGATATGACGCGCGCATTCGCCCTCCGCTCTTGCAGAACAACATTTGCCCTCAGCTCTTGCAGAACAACATTTTCCCTCAGCATTCGCGCTCAGATCTTGCAGAAAAACATTTGCCCTCAGCATTCGCCCTCAGCTCTTGCAGAACAGCATTCGCCCTCAGCTCTTGCAAAATGGTAAGTTCTTACTGCAGGCCCTTCCTCCTATAGTAGGGTTGACTCTATTTTGGTTTTTTTGGTCAATTCCATTGGATTGTGTTAGGCTGTAGGGTTCTCTGTAGATGTCAAGAATCACGATTCAATACCCTCTATTAACTTCATCACGCAATACAAGATTTAAATTTTTCCTAAAGAAACGCTTATTAATTTGGCAGCCATTATTTCTCCCTGCTTTAAAAACCCTACATTTAAATGAAAACAAGCATTGCATTTCAACTACAAAAATCTAGTAGTGTTCAAATGTACATGTGTGCTACATTAACGTCTGATATCACGCGCGCATTCGCCCTCCGCTCTTGCAGAACAACATTCGCCCTCAGCTCTTGCAGAACAGCATTCTCCCTCAACATTCGCCCTGAGCTCTTGCAGAACAACATTCGCCCTCAGCATTCGCCCTGAGCTCTTGCAGAACAGCATTCGCCCTGGATTCGCCCTCAGCTCTTTCAGAACAAAATTCGCCCTGCATTCGCCCTCAGCTCTTACAGAACAACATTTTCCCTTAGCATTCGCCCTCAGCTCTTGCAGAACAGCATTCGCCCTCAGCTCTTGCAAAATGGTAAGTTCTTACTGCAGGCCCTTCCTCCTATAGTAGGGTTGACTCCATTTGGGTTTTTTTGGTCAATTCCATTGGATTGTGTTAGGCTGTAGGGTTCTCTCTAGATGTCAAGAATCAAGATTCAATACCCTCTAATATCTTCATCACCCAATACAAGATTTAAATTTTTCCCAAAGAAACGCTTATTAATTTGGCAGCCATTATTTCTCCCTGCTTTAAAAACCCTACATTTAAATGAAAACAAGCATTGCATTTCAACTACAAAAATCTATTAGTGTTCAAATGTACATGTGTGCATCACTTGTGTA